>DWQW01012970.1:0-10505 GCA_018249695.1 Heliconius erato demophoon | reverse complement strand
AATCTTTAAATTGCCACCGATTTTTATAAAAATTTAAATTCAGACTGTTAAAAATATTTTATTGAACGTGGTTTTTTTAGAATTCACTCCTAATAAGCGGGCGAAGCCGCGCGCGCCCTCTAGTATTGTCATAATTAAAGTAAAGTCTGAGACGCGAATTTCACATAAATTCAATTAACCCAGAAATGTTCCATATTTTATGTCATATATATTTTACTCCTCTTAATGTAAAATAATTTCAATACTTTTCCTTATATATGTAAATTTCGTTAAAATAATAATATGAGATGAAAATAAAAATAGTGGCCATAGCTCAATTTAGTAGTGTCTAACCTTATCGACATAAAAAATTGCGTCTCGATCTTTCTTTATTTCACGTTTTTTTAGCAAAATAAATAAAGCGAACCCATTGTTAAGGTACTCGTGATCCATTTTCTGTCCGAATTAGAAGCATTATGTATCTATAACACTGGTTCCCAACCAGCGGTCCGCAGAAACCTAAATATAGCCCACGAACGATTTAAATTTTATAACTGGGGATGATGAGGCAAAGTTTTTGTTTTATTATCACAGTTAATTTTTATTATACATCCATGCATAGTGGTCCCTGCTACCAAGAACGATATAAAAGTGGTCCTTGAGAAAGAAAAGATTAGGATCCCCCTGATCTATAAAATAAAATCAGCTTCACGCTGTATCCCGCACACAGCAGGGTAAGCAGAGGGAACCTAGCGTTAAGACACTCCGTTCCCCACTTTCTGCCGAATTCTGGAGGCATTGCGTGTTGAGTGGCAGAACTCAACGCCGCGCTTAACATTGACACCAGAGCGAAGAAATGGAAATATAAATTTAAGCAAATATTTCATCTCCTCGAGTGGGGATCGAACCCACAACCAGTCGGTTTTACAGTCACACCTCGTGCCGCTGCGCCACGACCGGCCACAAAAAATATAAAAATGCTAAACATAATATAAATAAATTAACATAGAAATAAATTTGGCTAACAATTTAGAGTTTTTAAGTTCACTCATTCGGCTTATATTACAAAAGAATAATGAACAATTATTTAACATTCTTAAAAGTAAATTCGACCAACAATTTAGTGTTTCTTAAAGTTAGTAAAGAAAATCTTCACTACAAAAGGCGTATTTTTTTTTTAAATAAAAGTGTTTAGCGTTGTTCAAATAACAAGCTCTCTAAGTGAGCAAAAATAAAATATCGTTTAATTTTACTTAAGTTAAGGTTGCTAAAACTTTTTTCTTTATAGTAAAATGTATAGTAAAAAAATTTAAGTAAGTATATATAGTGTTGTAAAATGATATATATTAGTACTCTGCTTTAGTAATAAAATAAAAAAAATGTATCTCATACGTAGTTATGACCGCATCATTATTTTTAATAACTGCTGAGAGTCCAGTCGTGGCGCAGGGGCACAACGTGTGACTGTAAAATCGACTGGTTGTGGGTACGATCCCCACTCAAGGAAATTGAATATTTATTTAAATTTATATTTTCATTTCTTCACTCTGGAGTCGAGGCAAGACGCGGCGTTGAGTTCCGCCATTTAACACGCAATGCCTCCAGAATTCGGCGGAAAGTGGGGAATAGAGTGTATTAATATAAGGTTCCTATCTTGCTGTGTGCGGGATATAACGTGAAGCTGGGAAAATAATATGATAGAGTATCAATACCGTCTTAGGACATGCCAGTGCCCATAGGCAAACACGAATTTAGTGCCCATTCTCAAAGCAAAACCAATTATTTTAGGGTCCCACTTACATCCGCCTTCAGTCCATGGGTCATGAAGACAGGTCCTATGTTTGGTGATAAACGTGGGCGACAACTTTTTAATATATATAGTCGTTTGATTCACGAGCACTCATAAATATGAGTTATATTAAAACTCTACACACTCAAAAGCTACCCTCGATCTCGAATATACCCACCGACCCTTAAATTAAAAAAGTTTGAAGACCTTACCCTAAGCGATTTGAATATTTTTTGGTGTGTTTTGTTATCACTTCTTATACTTTAATGTAGCATAGATGATAAAATAAATAATTCTATTTAGACATTATAAATTTTTACCAAAGAGAAAAGCGAATTCAAACAAAATATTTTTTTTTAAATAAAAAATAATTTTACATAAAGTAAAAGGTACTTTGATTTTGTTAAATAAAAATAAAATTGTCTATTTATTTAATTTGGAACATTCTTTGGGATATATTTTGTTACCTAATAACTTATTTTGAACATTTTTAAAGTGTTATTCCACACCTAGGAATGAGAAATACTTGTTTAGAAAACGTATAAAAATTTGAACGTAGCGGGACTCGAACCCGCGCTTCCTGGAAACCGAATTTTCATACGTTTTCTAAAGAAGAACTTTAACTTATATTATTATCACCACGAAAGAAATCTAATCTATGTAGAGCACTAGAATTAATTGTGGACTCTTTTAGATTCCATTTATAGTCCACTTATAAGAAAAAAAAGAAAAAATATATAACGAGAAAAAATAAAAAAGGAAAAAATTAATCCAATAAATGCTTAAAAATAAAAATTATTTTAAATAAAAATAAACATTACTTTATAGGTAAAATAATGTTTTTTTCTATATATTTACAAAAAGCACGCCATCTAGGAGATATTTATGGAAACATATGATAACTTTCTAGTATTAGAACGTTGAAGTAGATGGTACCACGAAGTAGATAGCAGTCTTACTAAAAAATGTTACTTTTAACGCAAAGGTGGCGCACTATTCCCTGACCAACTGCTGGAAAAATGAAAGGAAAAATAAAGTGCAGCGTTAGGTTCCGCTAATATAAGCATACAATAAATCTAAGATTACCAAAAAGTTATCACTGTAAAAAGTAAAAACTGTCTATAGTGAAATATATTTTTGCATTGTTTTTGTTTAGCTTCGCTGTATCCCGCAGATAGCAGGGTGGACACTGCGTTCCCATTAGAACACTTCCGCACCCCATATTCTGCCGAATTCTGGAAGCTTTTTGTATGGAGAGGTGCGAAACGTAACCAAAATATATATGTTAAAAAAACTAGCTGTACTCGTATTATCAATATTACCAATTAAAAATATTAAAATGAAGAGTAAGTATTACGAAATATAATCTATACCATAATGAAACGGTAAAAAAAATGATAATACTATGCGAAGATATATGCTGTCGCCGAGTTCTATTTAGATTTTTTAAAGGATTACAATATGTTCGTTACGATATATGATTTTTGCGTAACTTTAAACATTTGCAGCGTAAGACTGTTCTACTCTCGTATTTTAAAACTTTGATATCTTCCTAAAATATCCATTTTTGTAATGCTGTAGAAGCAAATGTTAATCTGTATAAAGCGCACAATACATCTAACATATTTAGTCGGATAGGGAATAATACTGTTCTGTTGAAAATAGTTTCTTAATTAATTATTCTCAATACAGAAATGCTTAATGTGTGTGTTAACCTTAAGAGATAGACATATAACATTACGGTGTATTTCTTTTGTTAGCCCCATATAACAAAATAATAATAATAAAGAGCGCCATCAAACCGCGAGAGCTGCAGAAATAGTAAAAAACTGAAATAATAAAATTCTATCCATCAAATCAGCCTATTCGGCTTTACTGTTAGACATGGGCCCCAGGGTGCTCCATATTTCCCGATCCTACCGCCGCCGCAGCCTATCCGCCGACTTAAAAAAAAGTACATCTTTATAAATTGTATTTAATTGCTCTTGCTTACATCAGGATAGTCTAACCTATAACTGTGCTTCCACAGAAAAAAATAGTTTTACCAAATACTTGAGTGTCATGATTGATCAAAGCTTGAGTTGGCATCCACATCTGGAATAGTTAATTTGTAGGGTGCGTAAACTTATTTGGATTTTTAAATCACTCCGATATGTTGCCTTAGTCCGTCATCACATATTGTATTCCTGTATGGGGTGAAGTGACTAAATCTAACTTTATAGACCTGGAGCAGCCCAGCGATCCCTGATCAAGGTGAAGCTTTTTCAGCCCTATAGATTTCCAAAAGACTATGTATAGGTCTCTAGTGATTTGTTATCAGTTCGGCGTATTTATCTAATTAACCCAATCTTAAAATACCACAAATCGTTGCCGTATAATCCAAACGTTCTAAATAAAAGACAACATGACATTGTAGTACACGTTCACTCAGTTCGTACAGCGTTTCCTAAAAGGCAGTAAGAATGTCAGTCACCTCTCTTATACAATAAAATTAATAAACAATTAAAGATTTACCCTATGACCTTATTCACGTGTCAAATCACCCTAGATAAGTGGCTTCAAAAACTTACGTTTGAGGAAGTTGAGCTTCTCTTACGTAGACTTCTTTATCTAATTCTGGCTTAAATTCGTTTCATTGTATTACCTAAAGACACCGTAGATATAAATAACTTCAGATATTTGTTATTCTTCGTATTAATATTATTATGTACAATAAATAGTTGGTGAGGCCAATCGTGGCGCAGGAGTACAAAGTGTGACTGTAAAACCGACTGGTTATGGGTTCGATCCCCACGAGATGAAATATTTACTTAAAATTATATTTCCATTTCTTCGGTCTGGTGTCGAGGCAAAACGCAGCGTTGAGTTCTGCCACTCAACACGCAATACCTCCAGAATTCGGCAGAAAGTGGGGAACGGATTGTCTTAACACTAGGTTCCCCCTGCTTCTTTAACTAGTTTGTGTTTGATTTGGCAGCTGCGAGATATTGCCAACATAAATGTCTTCTGACTACTTAATGGAGGGTTTCAATGCAAACATCTTGTATGTTACACTTTCTAAATAAAGATCATTTTCATTTTCAATTAGTAAGAATTGAGTATATTCATATGAAGAACATACAATGTATTGAAATCACGTTTTGAACCTAAAACAACGTTTCAGTTGTGGGTTCATTGCCCCTTTGGGTAACGTTTTTAGTGTATGTAGTGTATTTCTATATTGTGTTATTGGATCATGAGTGGCGTAGGCTTCCGACATATCCTAAACTTCCCTGCAATTATCTGAGAGTAAAAATACCCATGTCTACGTCCTACTAATCTAGTAGATTACTAAGATCTTTAGCTATATAATAAAAAAAACATAAACACTAGTTTTCACACGTGATTTTGTCTGTACCGACTTCAAAATTGCAACATATGACAAATAAATCAACTGATAAATCATGTTATTTATAGAAAACATCATTATTACCTATAATATGGTAATCCAGAATTCAAAAGATGTTATTTTATTTAATGTTTATCCCATCCGCACTTGTTTCATTTTAACAAAAAGCCAAAATATACATCTTTACCTACTAATTATTCAGGTAAGTAATATATGACGTTAATATTAAATACTTTTATAAGATAACTTATTTGAAATTACCAGAAACCTCAAAATTTGTAGAAAAAAGTATATACTTAAAATATATTTTTTATACCGTAGAAGCCTAATCAAAACTTGCCTGCTGTGAAGGTATATGACGTTTGTGGGTTAAAATCACACTTGATTACTCATTTAAAAACTTTCAAGCAATGAACGCGCTGTCCAAACAGAAAATGCAAAAAATAATGAAAATAAAAAAGTTTGTATTTTAACTACAAAATCCCGTATCCTGCACTCCATAAGCTAAACACAAAATTATTATGCAACCCAAACAATACGTTGTACCGAATCCCGTTTTATATCCGTTAACGAGAAAATGTTATCGGATTTTTCGTACCTCCATCAATTTTGGAATCTCTAAACAATAGTCTATCACTGAATCGAATATTGATTCCCATTACTCTTAATGAGCTTTTGTACTGACAACAGCGTAATTAAAAACAGTTTCAAAATACGCCGTACGCTTTAATTTATTAAATGAAATTTGATTTCCGCAAGCAGGATATAATCTCGTTGCGTTCGGATACCGTTTTAATTGTATTTTGTTTTGCGTTACATATTTTACTGGTTTGCGGTAATGCTATTAATTGGTAAGCATATTATTGCGTGTGTTTTAGTTTTATAATAATTAAAATAATATTTTCATTGAAATTCCTTTTTGAAATATCATTTTGAAAAACTTTGATTGAAATATCGTTTTGAAACCACCTAGTTGGCCAAAAATATAAATTTGAAATGAATAGTTTGTTTTAATTTAGATTATTTAACACTTTGTGTTATAATTTTATTTGACTTGTCAATTACATATGTTGCAGAATTTAGACTTTTGTTGGGATATTTTTTTTTAAATTGAAAATCAAAAGATCACAAAACAGGTTTACATATATCTTACTTAAATCTAAGGTATAGGCACAATTTTGATAACTGTAGATCCAACATCAGCGGCAATATCTTCCTATATGGATGGTTGACTTTTGACTTTGACTAAAATTTTTTTTATCTTCGGAATGTTATCAAGTAATAAAAAAAACCGAACAAGTGCGAGCCAGGCTCACCCACTGAGGGTTCCGTACAAAAATTGGACGTCTCGAGCTTTTTCTAAAATTCAAGCTTAGCATAGCCAGAGAACTTTCATCTGATACCTCACTTGAACTAACGGCTTTAACATAAAATTTTGCCCCCTTTTATTTTTTAACTAGGCTATTATTTTTTAGAATTTAACTACATGTATAGTTTTCAGATTTTCCCTGAACTAGTACTACCTGTTGAGGCTAGCTGCCAAATTTCATAGTTCTAGGCCAACCATACTTATGGTTGGTCTATAACTATACTTATGGTTGCCCGTGACCCCTATTTATTTTTGTTTCCAGTAGTAAAATTTGCTTTACAGTATCGAAATACACGTTTTTACAATATAAGCGGCCATATCTTTTTTTTAAGTAAACGTAGAAATACGATTTTTTCAGGAAATCAAGAGATAAATATTCTTTTTTGAATTTAAACTCGATACCTCCAAGCCTCTGTTCCTGTGATAAAGGCTCTTGACAGACAGACAGAATTTGTTCAAAAACTTCGCTCTGGTATCAAGGTTGGTTGCCTCTGCCTACCCTGACGTATGTGGAATCCAACGTGAAGCTGAAAACTATTATTGTTTTTAAAACCAAGCTTAACTAAAGTACTTTCTAAACTCGATAGAATAAATAGATTAAACAGAGCCATAACAAAGCTGAATGAATGCATGAATCACATAATACAGAGAGTACTTCATCACGGTGATACCTATTAACACATAAAGTGTGGTTGCAATACACATACCAATGAAAAGTACATTTAGAATCTTTTTATTTATAAATCAGCTTCTATAGTAGTTTCAGTTAACGGTTTAATAGCGAAAAGCCTCGACCAACACTTAAAGAGGTTATTGCTTAGCTGTTGGATCAAGATGGATGTTTGTTCCACTTTAAAAAAAACTACTGAACAGATTTAGATGAAATATTACAGTAATATAGCTTATAAAACAAAATAACACATAGGCTTCAATTTATGTAAAGATTTTGTGTAATTTCAATAATTTGACTATGATATAACGATAAGTTAGTAACGAGCCACTAATATATTATACTATCTGTACCCTGCGCGCATTTCTACGCTACCAAGTAAAATAAATTTGAAGGAAAGACATTACAAAAATATTTAATTCATTTTGAGTCATTTAATTGATTTTGTTTATTTCGAAGAAAAAAATTGGTCGTACCAACTCAGAAACCTTCGTGGGTTATGCAAATGCATAGTTTATGATTATATATAGAACATACATACAAACATTAATTTTTATATATGAAGATTAAGCAGGTAGAAACATATTAGTAGAAAAATTGTAGGTAACAATTATTCAAAGTTCACCAACTTCACCAGTATAGTACCTTCGTACCAGGTTGTCGGGACAGTACCTTCGTATCTCGTTGATATAGATTTTCTTGCCCATAAGTCATATATGTCCACTGTATTGACATCGACAAATATAGTGCTATATTTGTCGTGTGCCACACGATCCTTAATACATGCTGTCTTAAATTCGTCCAATGATCTGGTAATTACTTTCGTTAGATGTATTATGTATTTAATCGTTTTAGGGTTCCGTAAATTTAAAGGAAAAACGGAACCCTTATTATATGTCGGTCAAGAACATTTATATAGAGATTGCATGTATATATGAATTTGAAATTAAGCACAGTAAAAATCGATATTCTGTTGTTTGTTATTGTTTGTAAATAATTATTATATATGATAATGGAAAAAATATGAGATTGTATGATTATAAAATAGATCGAGATATCAAGATTTAAGATTCTCCAATGTAAGCACCCTCTGATATAGATTTGTGGAGTCTATAATCTATGTTTTTGCGGAATCGGTATTTAATTATTATTTTTTGTATAGATAACCAAACCAAAATAATTAATACTTTTTTTGGGTTATTTACCTCAAAAGAAAAAAGATGGAATCCTTTTAGGATCACTATATTGTTCTCAGAACCATTTTACTTGCGATCGCTTTGAGGTATCAAGCTGAAATTAATATCATATATTCGGCGTACACTTTCCTGGAGCACAGAAATTAAGCTTCTAAGCCAACGCAGTCAAAAGATATGGGCATTTATGTATCGTTTTGGCTTCATTTTCTATGAAATTCGCCACGTTATCAAAACCTTAGTTGCACTTCCAGTAGACCTACACTTATGATTTTTTGAATAAAGTAAGATCTTATAATATAAATAAAGCAAAAAAATCCGAGAAGTAAAAGTTTATAGATATTTCATAGCCAAACTTATATTTGTACTACATTTAATAATAAAATAATTGTATATTCATCATTTACATCATCAAACCTATAATATATTTCCCAATCACAATCCTGAAGTTAGTACAGAAACTTGGTAGGCGAGTCCGACTCGCGCTTGGCCGGTTTTTTCTTAAATTCACTTAATTAAACATTCATATATTTCAAACGGGCGTAGCCACGCGGGGCCTTAAGTAAGCGAATAAATCCTAAAAGTTAAAATTTATAGATATTTCATATAAAAAAAACATGACTTTATAATTGCAGTTCATTTCATACAAAATGAGTGTATACATCCGCAAAGTTAAGTTTGTCAACTTTTACCAATGATACTTCCCGTTCACATACGATCTTGAAATCGACCCTCGACCGAGGGCTTGAACCCTCGGTATGCGGGTTCGACACGCATTTGACCAATTTTTTCTTCTAAGCTTAAAGTGCGGGATACAGTCCACACTTAGGAGTGAAAGCAGAGTGATCCTTCTCTACTTTCCGCCGAATTCTAAATAAATACACCGAAATAAATATTTCATTTCCCCGAGTCAACCATAAAATGTACAACGAAGGCGTAACGTACGATAAGGACTATCAGGGCCATCAATCGCCCAAGTGCCTGTCGTTTTGCCGAATTCGACAAGTCAATCAGGATTAAAAGGTTTGTTCAATTATTATTTATCCAAAATTGAATACTACGAATTAAAAGAAGCCCGTCTTGGCGCAGTGAAGCATCTGAGTGTAAATGCTTTAACTATGAATTCGATTCCCAATTTGGGTAAGGATTATATTCAAATTATTTTAATTTTTCCGCTCTAGTAGACAAAGCCCAACGTTAAGTTTCGCCACTGTACACAAAATATCTATTGATTGAATTATTTGTTTGAAGGTATAGTTGTGAATGCAATTCTCATAATTTTCTTTTGTATATGTATAATAATTTTATATTGAATTTGTTCTGCTCAGTTCAAGGGCGTTTCGCCTGCTTTGTTATAATTCTTTATACGTAGGTGCCTAATTAGCTTATTCCGGAAGTAAATACAAAAGATAATGCAGCGTAATTTGCGAAGTACTCTTATATATTTGAATGATAAATTATGAAGGTCAATTTTGAATGCTTCCTTATAAATTTGTACTTATGAATGACACTAGATTAGAGTATAAAGAATATAAGTAATGTATTTTTGGAGGTGGTTAGTGATCATTGTACATTAAAGTCTTAATTTTTTCCCGGAGTACTCAAGGTATCAAAGTCCGGGGAAATTGTGATGTTGCTACCGGGTTTGGCTGGACTTTAATTTTCTCAGTGAATCTCACCGAGCTCGAGATTAAATATAATGCTCAATAAAGAGCCTACTTACTAAATAGTCTTTAATTCTTTTCGTACACATAAAGTTTTATTTTCTGAGTTATCACACATATCTCTATATATAATAAGACAGTAAAAATATTTTGTCTCTACATTTAGTAATTTTGACTGAAATGGATAGCGGGACACTTAAATATAATAATAGAAAACAAAAAGATTTTTTTTTTAATTTCTTGTCTGTCTGTCTGTCTGTCGACAATTTTTTTTGTCCACATTCATCTTTTCAGAAAAAGAAGAAAGTACTGTACCGATTTACTTAAAAGTTTCACCAATTGCTTTGTTTTAACTCAACTTAACTACTAAAGTTTAGTTCATCAAAATCGGTTCATTAAAAAAAAGTTATCGTCATTTGAAAGAAGTCGTAATTAATTCAACACAGAGATAAA
>DWQW01012969.1:0-10506 GCA_018249695.1 Heliconius erato demophoon | reverse complement strand
AAGTACATGCTAAAATTTTATAATAATTGATAATTGATTTGATGTGAGATGTGAGGAATTTTGCACTAGGATAAGGGTGATGGCATGACCGCTATGGTGGAAGAGGTGACCGCTGCGTTCCTATCTTAACTATGTAGTGTTATGATACTCCGTTTCCCATTTTACGCCAAATTTTCGAAACATTGCGTGATGGAACTTAACGCCGCACTTTATCGAGTAAAATTTATGTACACAAACAAACATACCGTAAGTACAATCAATCATAGCTTTATATAACAATCGATGACAGCCGGCCGTCGAGACATTTGAATAAATCCGTGAACCGTTGAGATCTTAGATAACAACTGTGGTATTGTTCTATAGAATGTTTAGCGTTCCTCAACTTCATTGATTGGAAAAATATTTTCATCTCTTTTGTGTATAAAATTTTGATGAACTCTTTGTCTTAGTTTTATGTTTCGTAACGGGTTTTGAAATGTTAGTAATCTTATTATGTTAGTGTATGTAAGTTAGCAAGTAGTTCATTTATAGTTTCACTCTTTCCCTATAGTGAGATGGACTTGGTACTCTCTATCCTGTGGTTTCCGTCTGAATTCGCGATACTGTCGCGTGTGTTCTTATCAGAGGGAGAAATAAAAATGATTTTAATATTTCATATTACTTCATTCCTTCGAGTGTAGACCGAGTCATTGCATTAAAAGAATATTTAAAATAGTATTAGAAGAGGCCTTCGTGGCGCACTAGCATGTGGCTGTAAACTCCATAGTAGGGGTTCGATTCCCACTTGGGGGGGGAAGTGAAATATTTAATAATTTCATTTCCGCGCTCTGATAACGAGGCCAAGCGCGGCGTTGAGTTCCGCCTCTCAATACCTCGAGAATCCGGCAGAAGGTGACGGACGGAAGTGCTTTAATCGGGAATACGTGTGTAACACTAGATTACCATATAAACATTTTTTTCAACCAATTTGCTTATTTATTATAAAAGCGAAAGTTATCGCGTAATATCGAAAACCATTTAACGTACAAAAATGAAACTTGGCAGTAAGATTTTGTATCGTTAGTAAAGTAATTTATAGTTGGTGACCACTAAGAACAAATTTAGCACAGGAGAAGATAAAGAAAATTTGCAAAAGTTTTTGCATGTTTCATTCATACAAATACCGTTTTATTTTTGTAAAATATCAAAAAAATCTTGATCCACGTAAATAGAATCGCGGGCACAACGAGTACTTTATATTTACTACTAACCTAAAGCAGTCTGGCAATTACTAAATGAATTAACAAAATAAACTATTTCCATTAAGTTCAATTTAAAATTAACATCTAATAACACAATTTACTTGGTAAAAATTAACACAAGATATATCTGTATGTGAAGGTCGTTTAAATGTCAAATACATTAAATACAAACTTATTGCAATTTAACAATATAATTAATTGTTTTTTTACTTCAGCTTCATGTTGTATCCCGCATATAGCATTGTATGCTGAAAGGATCTAGTGTCAAGACCCACAGTGTCAAGACACTCTTTATACACGAAATATTGACGATGAAATTCGATGCCTTGTTTTCTTTTTTTTTGCTTCACCAGAGCGGTAAGCGGAGAAAATAAATATAATTTATTTCACTGAGTGGGAATCGAATCCCGAATCATCGCGTTTACAGTCACACTACGCTAAGATATATAATAATAAAGTTAGATACTTAAAAACTATGTGGCTTCCAATTAAAAGAAGTTGAATCCGCTACCTTGAGCGTTAAAACACATTTTTTTATATATTTTATACGAATTCTTAGTTAGAACTGGTTTGTAACATCATTTTATTATAAAATACAAGAAACAAAATATAACCAAAATTTGACTGGCTGGCTTTAGTTTTATAAGAATTGTTCCCAGAAGCCAGACAAGTTGCTTTGAATGTATTTTTGATCTTCTAGGTTTAATACCTAGAGAAGAGGATATATATAGATGATCAAAAACTTTAATCTCCTGGATTTTGAGTTTCACGCTGTAGCTCATACATAGCTGGGTGGGCTTAAGGAAACTAGTGTTAAGTCACTCCGTTGCCCACAAATTGCCCAATTTCTGATATTCTGCGTGTTTAGTGACGCAATTTAACGTCACAATATGTGTTCTTACCTCAGAATTATTCACCTGAGTGGGGATCAAATTAGTTGCATTTACTGTCAAAACTGTACCACTGCGACAAAATGGCCTTTTACCTAACTGGCTTTACATTAACAATATATTTATTAATAGTATACAAAATATTAAGAACTAAAGATAAAATAACATTTAACTAGTTAAAAGTGAAATTGCTGCACAAAACTGATGTAACCGATCGGCCTTTACATTTCGTCACGAGTGCTCGACTCCTCGTATAGAACGAAGATGCACTTTATGTGATCCTTCTAATGCTAATGTTTATGTGAGAAATTCTAGATTTAGGAGCTTGTTAATCAGTTACGCATAAACGCTTATATAAATTTCCCTACATTTGTGAAATAAAGTGCGGTGTTAAGTTCCGCCACTCAATTAAACTATGTTATGTAATATTAGTAATAGAAAATGCCGCGTTCGTTCTAACCAGACTGACTAAACTAAAACATTTAAATCTAAAAAAAATCCTAATAGAATTAGAACCCAAAACCTTTTCTTTCATTCAACATTGGGCCATGACAGCTTTATAATTTATTTTTATCTTTATGTCGGTTTCTTAATTTTAAGATGACGTTTTGAGGATACCCACTTGTCAAAAGATAATAAGTCCTGATTGCAAATGTGGATTGGTGGTGACACTTTGTAATTAAACGCCGTCGGTTGAAGTAGCCGACTGTAATTGCTTTACTGGTAGATTTATTATAATACTAGCTTTTGAATGCAGTTTCTTTTGCGTTGACGAATTAAAATAACTAAGAATAGGAGACATGACACCATTTCTATATATTATAATGTTTCTTGTATGACACTACTTCTATAGATTATAATGTGCCTTGTGACATGACACATTCATATGTAGACATCGAAACATTTAACGTTATTTAAGGACACCGATAGCATTTTTCAATAAATGGACTAACCAACATAAAAATGTCTTTTCAATTCGAACCAGTAGTTCTGACTTTGTAATATTAAAAAAAAATACAATGTATTTTTGAGGTTGAAAAAGAAACTGAATGATTTTTACTGTACTTTTTGTTGTTTTACTTTATAAAAACTGATAAACTTAAATTTGTGGACGTTTGCACACATTTTGTATTAAATCAACTATAACTATAAGTTTTAAATAATTTTTATCTATAATATGTATAAAATTTAATTTTTTCGTTTTGATTACGCAGCGAATAAAGTTGACAAACTTTTGCGGACATATGATTTTTTACTATGAATTACATAAATAAATTTTCACCATTTCCATTGGTTCCTTTATTTGTATTGTTAATTTTTAATTGTTGCCAAATTTCATAATTATAGGTCCACGGGAAGAACCTATAGATTTTGAATATAAAGATTCATACAAAATATAGTAAGTAGATACTCTCAGGAATCGTAGATCTAATTGATATAACCTACATTTGATACTAACTTCAGCTTAATACCTCTACGCTATTTCGAAGAAATGGTCTTGACAGACGACAGAATGATCTATTAGAGTTCCAGTTGTTCTTTTTCTGTGGTTTTTCTGTGGTAACAAAAAGTGGTACGGAATCCTAAAAAGGATTACTCCTTTTTAGGATTCCGTACTAGTTTTTGTTCTTAAAATGTTATTTTTTTTTAAAATACTTATGCATCACAGTATTAATTTTATATATGTCAGATAGGCTGAGGTAAAATCATTCGATAGCTTTCACAAATACGCGCAAGCATTTTGCGTATTGCCCACAAGATTACCTCACGTTGACACAACTTTTGTTATCTGCAATTTGGAATGTGAAATATCGACATCTTCTTGTGTGAAATATTTACTTATATAGTTTATATGAACATAATAAATTAGAGTTGGTATTTACTTAGGACATTATATCTTGTTATGTGCTCGTAAATTTGTAACAATGGTTGTGGGTTCAATTCTCAATCGAAATGATTTCGATTTCAATTATTTTCTTTTCTCTGGTCTAGTAGAAAAAGTGCGGTGTTAAGTTACGCCACCCAATAAGAAATGTATTGAAAATTGGATGTTGAAGAATTTACTGAGAAAATGTTATTTAAATTAATAATAATTTTATATTACATAACACATACACTTGTACTTATATCAACCATATTATAAGAAAGGTAAATAAAAAGAAATTAACAATTCCAATCGCTATTCTCTAGAACAGAGTGTCTCAACACTTTCTTTCGTTAAAAAGCCTTTTGTACTTTAAAATCATGGAATGCATATAAAACTAACACCGGCTCCGAAGGCAGCTCTCCTGTGAATAGTCGGTAACCAACACAACGTACGTATTCTTCACATGTTCCTATTAGATAAGCGTAGTAGGCTTTTGCGTGCAGGTGTACTAGAAGTATTGTTTAAGTAAATGACTCAATTTTAATATATGCATAATTGAATATGTACAAGTATTTTCTTGTACTATTGTTAGTGTTGTGTGGCCTAGAAAATGTGTACTATATTTTTGTATTTAAATAAAAATATTCTAGGGTTACCATATTATTTAGAAAAATCTAATTCTGTACTTGAAGTAAAAAATAGTTAAAATATAATATATGTATATATAATATAAAATATTCATCTATTTATGTTTGTACTTCTTTATCGGAATTAGATCTGTATAAATTAAATTTAAATATTTCGTAATACATTAAAAGTTATAAATAAAATTAACGTTTATATTTAAATTTAAATATTTTCAATATTAAGCTGTTATTGATATTTATAATAATCTATGTGTTTTATAATTCCTACGTATTTTTTTAAATTTTAACAATGTATCCCGCATATAGCATATAGCGGGATAGGCAGGCATAGAGGACTTAATGTTAACCGACTCTGTTCCCTACCTATTACCCAATTTCCGAGACATTACTTGGCAAGCAGCGGAATTCAACACCGCGCTTTGTCTTGAACTTGTAGGAGACAAACGTATACTGGTCGCGTATAAGTCAGCTGTGCCACTGCGCCATGACCGCATACAATGTAAACATAACTCTCAAAAAACTTAAGCGACATTCGCTAAAATATACAATCCATCATATTTTTATTATTTTAGTTTTACGTAGTAGCCAGCACATAGCAGTTTAGGCAGAGAGAACCAGCGATACTAGTGCTAAGATGCTCCTTTCCCATTAATATACTTCTGTTCCCCACTTCCCACGAGGCATTTAGTGTCGAGTGGCGAAACTAAACGCAACGCTTTTCTTTGTCACCAAAGTGAATATATTAAATATTTTCATAATTGTTATCATTATTGACCCTTAATACTAGAAAGGGGAATGTATGTTTGTTACGGTTTCACACATAACCTTTTCACATATATCATTACAAAATTTTGTACACGTAGTAAAGTAGTTTTAAGAGTGCAGTCAAGGACACAGCACATCTTAGGGACATCAACGTGACCTATGCCACAGGTATAAACTAATAATTTAGTTAGAACTAGTTTAAAATCAATGCAGACATTAAAAATGTAACAGCAATAAATATTTACTAAATAAATGTGATAATTATTATTATACAAAAAATTATAACAATAATATAATTATTTGGATGTCAGTAAAATAGAAATTATTTGCTACCTAATTAATAATTATGTACATTATCTACCTTGTTTTATATATTGTATAGTCAAGTTTTACCAAGTTAATATATTATATTATTTTATATTATATAATGTTGGTTATTTTTACCTGGGCTTAGAAATTTACCTTAACCCAGGTAAAAATAAGTAAATAAATCATAATATTTATCAAAATTAAAGTATTAATAATGTTTTTCTCATCCAATTAAAAAATATCTATTTAAAATTTTTGTCTACTATTACAAAGAGCTTACTCTTAGATTCTGGTAAAAAAATATAAAAAATAGGTAATAATATGAATATGCTTACCATATCGCCTGAGATCCACTCACTGCATGTTCACACAGAGACACAACACAAACCGTGCGCGTGCGCAACTCGTTTGACCGTCGCGCGCATCCCACCTACATATATAGCTTTGCATGCCAAATATCACTCAATATTATATTGTTTACGTTAGATTACCACTTAAGGATTTGACAATAAAATAGATTTCTTGGTCACTGTGGGTCTTTGGGAAAACGTAGAGTTTTGGCACTAGTTTGTCCCTGCATAAAGCTAAAAGAGGATTTGTTTTTTCTACTCTACCTTGTACCGTATCGCTGTGTAAACCTAGAGCAGGGTAGCTTAGTGCTACTACACTCTCTTTCCCTCTTTATGTCCAATTTTCAAGATATTAGCGTGTTGAGTGGACAACGGAATTCAACGCTGTACTTTGTGCTTTTATCAAAAAGAGGAAATGAAAATAATTCGTTCGAGAATCGAACCCACAACCTTCGCTGTACAGTTCCGCGCTGTGACTCTGCGTCACGAGGCCGCAACTACTAACTTCGAGTATTCTTATCATTTCTTAACTTGATCTAAAGCACTTTGTCAATAATTATAAAATCTTGAAGTACGTTTAAGAATATTCTGTTAGTATAATTTTACTTTTAGATATTGTTAGTGACAGAACTCAATGCTTTTTTTTTGTGTTCCGCGCTGGGACTGCGTCACGAGGCCTCATCTACTAACTTGGAGTATTCTTTTCGTAACTCTTAACTTAGTCTAATGCACTTTATCAATAATTTTATAATTATATATATAGTCTTCATTACTAATAAGTGCTTTTAAAAACATACTCTTAATGTAATTTAACCTTTAGACGTTTTTAGTGACAGAACTCAATGCTTATTCTTATAAAGACAAAAATTGTAAATATAATAAACAACACAAATCAAAATTACTGTCAAAAAAGTTTTATCAAGAACTCAATGGTGATTTCTCATAAATTGTAATTGCTAAGTTACTCGTACTTGTTTGTATATGTTCCGTATTTTTATTTTCTTGATATGACTTCTTCTCTAGACTATGTGACTTTCAATTTACATATTATATTCTAGGTTCTGAAAGGTTATTTTTAAACGACTGTATTGGCAATGTTCTAATGAGAAACAATATTTGATACACATTGGATTTGAAAATAAAAAAAACCGGAAGATCACGAGTCAGGTTCGCCCACTGAGGGTTCTGTAAAAAAATTAAGGTCTCGAGCTTTTTCTGAAATTCAAGCTTAGCTTAGCGATAACCTTTTCATCTATACCTCACTTGAAATAGCGGCTTTAATACCAAATTTTGGCCTCTTTTAAGGCTATTTTTTTTTATTTAACTACAAATAGTTTTCAAATTTTTCCCTACACAAGTACTACCTGTCAAATTTAGAGAATTAGTAGATGCTATCTGTCAAATTTTATAATTCTAGGTCAACCGGAAGTACCCCTAATTTTGATTTCGTTTATAGTGTCGAAATACGCGTTTTTTGCTATTTATGGGTATTATTTTTTTGGGATTTAACTACGAAAGTATAGTATTCAGATTTTTTCCTGAACTAGTACTACCTGTTAGATATGGGCTGCCAAATTTCATAATTCTAGGCTAACTAGAAGTACTCTATTATTTTTGATTCCTATTATAGTATAGAATATATACGCGATTTTTTCTAATTAAGGCTATTATTTTTTAGGATTTAACCACAAATGTGTAGTTTTCAGATTTTTTCATAAGCAAGTACCCGTAGACGCTAGCTGTCAAATTTCATAATTTTAGATCAATTGGAAGTACAATACTTATTTATGTTGTTAACATCTCTGTAAGGAGATTATTATAAATTTCCGCATACCCAAAGATGATTACTAAGAATTATCGTCTGGCAAGAGAGAATGCTATTTATTAAATATTTAAAAAAAAAATTAAAATGATATTCCACTCTTTAGAAAAATACTTATTTAGAAAACGTATAAAAATTGAACGTAGCGGGAATACAGCGCCTGGTCGGTTTCCAGGAGGCGCGGGTTCAAGCCCCGAGTTAAAATGATATTCTTTTTTTTTTATTAAGAATAATTTATAGTCGAAGGACAGCAGTGACTGAGAACGTGACGGTTGTGGGTTTGATCCTAACTCACCGAAATTAATTCTTTTCATTTCCTCGCTCTTTTAAGAAGACACAGCGCGGCGTTGTGTTCCGCAACTCAATATGCAATATTTAGTAAAGAGAACGCATAGTCTTAATATTCGTTTCCTACATTGTGCCTACTCTGCTATATTGCGGAGTACAGAGTGAAACTAAAAAAATATATTTTTACAATCACAGTGTAATTTTGATGGCGTCGTCACGAAAAGAAAGTACTATAAAAAACAATGTGAAACGACAGTATTTTACTGGATATTGATTTCAATTGTCAATATCATATTTTTTTTTTCATAATATTATATCAATAAATTTACAATATTACGAAAAAAAAATATAATATTCGTTTAAACAATAACCTTACAAAATTAATTTCAATAAGCTTCACGCTGTATCCCGCACACATCAGGGTAGGCAGAGGGAACCTAGTGTTAAGACACTCCGTCCCCCTCCCCTCCCCAATTCTGGAGGCATTGCGTGATGAGTGGCAAAACCCAACGCCGCGCTTAACCTCGACACCAGAGCGAAGAAATGGTAATATAAATTTAAATAAATATTTCATCTCCTCGAGTGGGGATCGAACCCACAACCAGTCGGTTTTACAGTCACACTTCGTGCCGACTGGCCTCAAAATTAATAGTAGTATTTTTTCATAGCTTGCGGATAAGGAGAGTGTCAAGGGTAGACAGAGGGAACCTAGTGTAAGTTAAGTTCCATTTCCGTTGCACCGCCTGTGCACGTCGAGGGGCGTAAAAGAACCTTGAGCACGTTCTTGTTACCAGGGTGAGAAAATGATAACAATTTATCCCTTCGAATATAAATCGAACCTATCACTGTAGCATTTAGTAAAGGAGTGCCTTATAATAATTTTCTTGATTAGTTGAACAAGATTTAGCATTTCTCAGTACATCGTTTGGAGTAAGCATCCAACCCGCTAAGATAATATATATTTTTTAATTTATATATGAAATATGATCTAGTACGCATATATGATTTAATTTATACAGGCCTTAGGCGTTATGAGACATAACATTCATATATTTTAAGATTACAATAATTTATTGCTTCTCTAATGAATACTAAATAATACAAATTTTGATACATTTTTCGCTTACACTACGGTTGAAAAATAAATATATTTTTATGTATTTTATATATTAGACTAGAGGGCGCGCGCGGCTTCGCCCGCTTATTAGGAGTGTATTCTAAAAAAACCACGAAACATGTGTTCAATAAAATATTTTTAACAGTCTGAATTTAAATTTTTATAAAAATCGGTGGCAATTTAAAGATTTTTTCATATAAACTTTCAACCCATTATTTGAACCCTTAGGGGGTGAATTCTTAAAAACCATGAAACACGTGTTCAATGAAATATTTTTAAGAGTCTGAATTTCAAATTTTATAAAAATCGGTACAGATTATTTTTTTTTTCCATACAAACTTTCAACCCCTATTTCATCCCCTTAGGGTTAAAATTTTTCAAATTCCCTTCTTAGTGGATGTCCAGAATAAAAAAATAAACATCTGCCCAAATTTCACGTTTCTACCATCAGCGGTCACGGCTCTGCGTGCGTCTTACCTCAGTCAGTCAGCACAAGTCCTTTTTGAGCCTGGCCACGACGGCCTCAATATTCTGCCGGCGGGCCGAATCCTCAATCATCACAATTTACAATCAGAAGCTATTCCACTGGATCACGATGACTTCAATATTAAACAACAATTCAAACATGAAATGAAAAACCATATTTTATTTTTTTCCTTGCTCTGAAAATAAGATAAATCGCGGCGCTCAACTCAGCGACTCAACATGCAATGTCATTAAAATCTAGCGGAAAGTGGGAAGTAGAGTCTTAACGCTGAATATACCGTGAAGCTAAAAAATATACATATTATTTTAATTTTATAATATGTTTTTTATGTTTATTTACAGTATTTATATATTTATTTGACAATTTATACTTCACATTGATTTAATTTGAATAATTAGTTTGATATTCGTAGATTATAATTGAATACAGGATGTAAGTAATTTGGTGTCTGTCATATAGAATAGTTAAGTATTTTATTTATATATAAAAAATAAAATGCTATCTAAATATATATTTAGAGCAAAAATTTAAGTTATAGCTTGTAATAACTTAACTGCGAAATTATACTCATATATATGAGTATAATTTCGCAGTTAAGATAGATAGATAGATAGAAAAACTTTATTGCACACAAAGCTGTTACAGATAAAAAAATAGAGAACAATCTTAAAATAATTCCAGAGCGTGCAAAGGCGGTCTTATTGCTGATAGCAATCTCTTACA
>DWQW01012968.1:0-10506 GCA_018249695.1 Heliconius erato demophoon | reverse complement strand
ATAATTTAGTCGTTTTAAAATGATAATTTAAATTAGTATTAGTATTTAGAAAACAGATTTAGCAAAGACTTAATATCATGGGTTCATTATTTCACTTGAAAAATAAGGATGATTTCATATTTAAATAATTTTTTGTATGTTCTTAATATGATTATAATCATCATTTAACAGGTAAATAGCTAGAATAAACATTAATTTTAAGGTTGACCTTCTATTATATAATATTTTACTTTAAAACATAAGGCAAATCGCGTATTTCATCGTCTATTCTCAGTTAAACGGAATCAGAATAAAATATTTCAAATGATGGCAACCTTTGCTTGCGGCTGCCATTTTCCAGGCAACCATGTGTTTTAGTGATGATAAAAAAATAAGCTTTAATTTGATATATAATTCATTAAAAAAACACATGAGTGCAAATATTCGCATTAAGTAACCTCTTGAAACCAGGCAACCCTGGACTTGCGGCAGACTGAGAGCTGGCAACCATTGTTTTTCCAATTCCTTATGCGTTTTTCTTTCAAATGATGTGCGATTCACATAAAAAACATATGAGTGCAATTTTCTCCAAAAACGATTTACGAAAAACATTAATTAAAGGTGATTGCGGCAGGATTCTTTTAGGCAACCCTAGTGTAATCTATTCTGCTATCATATATCATTCTTAAATATAAGTTTCATTAGAAAATCTGATCCCTACAGTTTTAAGCGATGGGATCTCCACCTATAACAAGCATATAAGAATTTCAACGTAGCCCGATGAGAACGTATGGCTTAGTGGATCAAAGCGCTTGGACGGTCTCCAAGAGGCGTGGGTTCAAAATCCGTTGAATTATTTTAATTTTACATTTTCTCGAAACGTATACGTTCAAATTATATTTCCTTGATGATAGAATAACTTTCTTTCGTAAGTTTCAAAATATTTGTGAAAAAAAAAACAGTGAAATATGCTGCAATTTTTTATTACTTTTAGTCAAAAAATGCCCTATTGTAACTTGTTTATGAAAGATAGATATATGATTTATTGCTAACAAAATTGAATGTTTTTCTAGTACAATGTGCTTACAAATATTTAACTATTGCTGCAGCGCACGCGTCTAAAGTAATACGACGGCGTTCCTACTTATTGTTATTTCATTATTTAAGGCTTACAAAGAATTAAGCCGTAATGTTATATAGCGTATAGCACTCCTGAGAAATATAGCTTTCAAACAATATAAAAAAAAGTAAATCCGACCAGTTCAGTTCCAGAGATCTTAGCGTTTAAACAAACAAACAAACTATTCCGCTCTATTATATTAGTATAGATGTGCATTTATTTGAGTTAAGCCTATAGTGGCGCAAAAGCACAAGCTTGCGACTGTAAATACGACAGGTTGTTAGTCCGATTCTCATTCAATAAAATGAAATATTTCATATTTTGAGGCAAAGCGCGGCGTTAAGTATCGTCATTCAACACGTAATGTTTCTAGAGTTTGCTGGGCAGTGAGGAACGGAGTGTCTTAATACTAGGTTAGGTTAAGTTCCCAAATTTCATCTGTCTACCCTAGCGGTACAACGTGCAACTAAAAAAAATTGATTACAAAGGCAATCATTAAAATATAAATCTATAGAGAATAGATATATCATATTTTCACATTTCAGAACAAGCCCAAACATGTGAAGGCATATCTAATATACTGTTTGGTGTTCCTCATCATCTACGCTATTTTGCATATCATAAGGATGGTGACCCACTTGGGTGGAGCGACTGAAGGATTCGTTAGCTTGCGTAAGTTAAATTATATTTAAGACATCTTATATTTTTCTTATATTTTTGCTTGACTAAGTGCCTAGCAAGTATTGGATACAATGTAATTCAAAAGATTCAGCTCTGTCACGTGTTATTGGAAAGACCTGTGTCCAGCAATGGCCGAAAACCGGCTGATGATGATATTTTTATTTAACGGAATTCTTCTTAAAAGTCCCATCCACTGTGGTGCAGTGGGACAGCGTCAGAATGTAAATGCGGCGATTGAGGCGTCGGATCATCACTCAAGGAAATGATTACATTATTTAAATGGAGGCCGTCATGGCACAGGGGCATAACAGTGCGTCTGTGAATGCGACGAAGGTTGGTTTCCCACTCGGGAGAAATAAATATTTAATATTTTCATTTTCTCGCTCTAGTAACAAGGTAACACGCGGCGTTAAGTTCTGCCACCCAAGACACAATGTTCTCTCTGTTTACAGTGCTATGCCTGACTAAAAACAGGGTAGGATTTGATTTGACTCCATTTTAGACCTAACGAACGCTTCCTTATTTTATATCATAATTTTGAGATTTTAATTAATAGATTTTGTTTTTCTTTTTCCAGTTGTCAGTGTATATTTCCTTCTTGTTATGAAAAGTTATCACCAGAGAATGTTAGAAGACAAGTCTGATGATAGAGTACAAAAAGTATAAGCGTTTTCCGTGCCACATATTAATATAGATTTAAGTTAATTTAAAATTAATTACATTAAACAAATTCAATTTAAATTTCTTTATTTTGTACTTTGTAATAAAAAAAATTGTAAAATTTTAATGGTGTTCTAGATTTATTTATTTATGAGAGGACAGTGGAAGATTTTGTTGATCATATTTATATAACTTAACTTAAATTAGCTTTATCCCTAGCGGGGTAGTCAGAGAGAACGGAGCGCCAAACGCTACGGTCTCTACATACCTCTTTCGCCTCGTCCACTGTCATCAACCTCTTCATACATGCCCTCCGGGGTGTCCTCATGCTTTTTACGTGACCTTCCTCCAGTATCTTTGATACTGTGTTTTCGAAGGTCAACCGAGGTCTCCCTCTACAGTAATATTTACATTTTTGCCTATCATATTGTAGCTTATCTATTATATTTTAATGGGTATCTAGATGATTTTTTAATATAATTCCGGGGGGGGGGGGGGTTTTTTATATAATTAAGATTCGGTTGAGGGTTGGGGTGCAGTCGGCATGTATCCATCAAAAATATAAGGAATCCGAAATTAATTAATTTAGAAAATAAATTATAGTATCAATACTAATGATAAAAATATAATAATAGATATTATATTTTTATTTTATTGGTAGATAGATAGAAAAATCTTTAAAATTATACAAACTGATGTCATCGCTATAGTTAGAGAATTCGAAATATTTTATTGAGAAGCTATATTTGAAATTATTATTTTTAGTTAAATTATATTTCTTAATCAAAAACATTAAATCAGTTAAGTTAAAACATAATACAATAAAAGATTTCCGTGAGGTGACTGTAACCGATGTATCTCCTAAATGGCTTGGCTTTCCTTTCTTTATAGAACTTTATGAGGCATATCTACACACTATTAGTTATTTTTAGACAATAAATTTTATTAAAATATATTATTCCTATATTTCTAAAATTTCATATCATAAAAAGAACCATTCTCTTTCTATGAAAATTATAATAATTTTATTTAACTAAAATACCATTAAAATGCAAATTTAAGGAGTAATCTATTTCACTATTTTATTTATTTATTTGTAACTGACACTAATACTGGATAATGAGATTTGTTCTGTGAGTTGATAGCTTTTCTGACTTCATCTGTCAGTATACACGGAATCTCTTCGTTGTTATCTTCATTGTAGAAAGAAAGCTAACTGAGTATATTTATCTGTAATTCTATGTACCTATAATTCACGGTAGTAGTCTGTGGCTGTCTTCAGTATTTTAATTCTATTTGTTTTCATTTTCTTGTTTTTGTAGTCTTCAATATTATCGATCCAGTGTAAGTTTTCTTTTAGTTCTGTTATTGTTCTCTTGATTCCACCCGTTTTCTCTATATGGTAGGTTATTGTGTCAGTTCTTGATTTTTTCCTATGTATTCGTATTTTCAAGCTTATTTCTTTACTTGTCTTCTCTATCTCATGTTTATTACTTCTCCTTTCCGTATTTAAATAGTTTTCTTCTCATGATCAAATTCCTTGCTTCAGGTCCTAACTTATCCTTAGTTGTATTGGTTACTCTAACCTTATTTTCATTTTTTTTAGCTCTTTTTCTAGGACATCATATTTTTCTTGAGTTTCTTTTATATTGTTTATTGAATTTAAGTGAGAATTTAGAGAGTCCAATACGCCGTCTAGCAATGGTATAGTCAGTGGTAAATGTTTAGTATACAGAGCCTTTTTTCTTAAAATTTTTGGTTCCTTTATGTACATTTGTCCTCGGAGTAATCGGTGATCTGAGTTGTAGTTAAATTTATTGACGACGTCTATATTTGAAAATAGTATTGGTTTGTTCGTAATAATATAGTCAATTTCGTTTCTCGTCACTCCATTCGGTGATATCCATGTCCACTTTCTGTTAGGTTTTTTTGTTGTATGTATTCATAATTTTTGAATTGTTTTCCAGCCCAAAATTTATTAACCTTTGTCCATTGTCATTTCGTTTCCCTGATGAATATAAGCCGAGAATTTTGTCTTCATTTGATCTTATCTTTCCCAATTGACCATTAAAGTCACCTATTACAATGATAGTCTTATGTAAGTTCGGTATAACTTCATTTAGATTTTTATAAAAGTTGTTATTAACTTCCTCCCTTGCGATATTAGTTGGGGCGTAAACTTGTACTAATGACATGGGTGCTTATGACCAGGTACTTAATATTTAAGATTGCGATTCTGCCTGATATTTCTATAAATTCATTTTTGAGGTACTTTTTAACCATAAATCCTACTCCATACAGACCAGCTGATATGTTCTTATAGTAAAATTTGTAGTCCTCATGTTCATCAATTTTTTATCACTTCTGCGCACTTCGCTAAGTCCAATAATATTCCAGTTATTGGATTTTCGTGCATTTTCTAATTCTAATAATGATTCCTGAGATTTTAACGACCTTGTATTGAGGGTAGCTACATCAAATCTACTCTTAATTTCAGAATTTTGCTTTTTTAATATATTTTTGTATTTATTTTCAAACTCTTGGGGGCTCTCTCCCGACTCTCTCCCGCGGCGACCAACCGTATTGGGGATTTTTTCGTTTTTATTTGATATAGTTTTTGTAGTGGTATATTATCCCCATTACCGAGGTCAGAAATTTCCTATGCTTCATTTTGTTGCAATTGTTTCTCTGATAGTGAGAGAGACCTAGCATTTTTTGCGCATATCGAGCGTTTCTTTTGAAAAATCTTCAGTTATATAAGTTCCTTGTGGCATTTCCCTCTTATTTCTCATAGTTTCTATTTTCTTTTGATATGACGTAAATAAAATTAGAATCGGCCTATCTTTCCTTCCTTCATGCTTTTTTCCTAACCTGTGGCACTTATTTATATCAAAATTTTCTACCTGAATACTAATAATTTTCAATGTATTTTTTATAATAATAAATAATTCTTCATGACTATTCTCCGTTTCCTTAATTCCATGTAGTATTATATTATTTTTTCTGTTTACATTTTCTTAATTTTTCCTTCTACCTTCTTGTCTAAAATTTCCACTTCAGATTTTAGGTTTTTATTTTCTTCTATAATCGGTTGAATTTTTTCGTCAATAGTAAGTATTAAGGCGTCGTTTATATTCTGTGTAATTGTTGTTGTTTGTTTTTCTAATTCCATCTTCATCATTTGAAATAGTCGTAACATATCTTCTGACATTCCCTTGTTATCCATGATGCAATAACCAAACGTTTCAATATGTGTGTATCCGAACGTTAAATTAATCTATGTTAGGTTGGTAATGCTGTTACTTGAAAAACAACCGTCAAGTATAATGTGGATATCTTGATATGTCAAATGTCAATGTGTCAATGATGAAACACTAACCTTAAAATCTTGATATTTTGTTTTGTTCTTAATATTTTTTTTTATAGTCAGTTCGGTTTTTGTGAATCTATCTCGCCAATAGTTGTTACCTGACCAGTGATCGGTGATTCTTGGCATAACGAGTTCATATTTGTGATAGTTCACTTGAATTCTTAATTGTTATCGGGGGCACATTTATCACACTGTTACTGTTATGACAGCCGGAAGCGGACGGCTTAAATATCATATGGGCAATCAAATAATTGAAAAAAAATATTTTGCGTGTTTATATAAGCTACGTTAAGTTTTTTTTTTGTTTATTGGGTGACAAATTTAAAAATGTAAAAAATTTATCACAAGCTATAATTTTCAATTGATATTTATACTCAAAAATATTGGTTCTCTCATTTTACAAATATCCTCACTTTGTCTTCTTTTAATTGATATCAAATAAATGTTATTATCTTTTAAACTTTTTTACTTTTTATAACAAACAAAAATATGCGCTAAGGCTTGTGCGATATAATAAGTATATCAAAAAGATTTTTCCTTAAGGGTTTTCCCACAAACAAAACAAGTTTACACCACGAGTCTCCGCGCTTGGTCAGTCTGTGTTTACAAGTTCCGTTAGATGTACGTCTACAGTAAAAGTAAGTTTATTTATATTTTATGTGTTTCTTTCTCAATAGTTATTATAAAGAAGGATACTTTTTCATTGTTACAGAAATAGATGAATATAAGTATTACTAAAATAATTAAAAATACTTTTTCGTTATTGTAGTAGTATATACTTTTAATATGTGGCAGAAAGTTTGGTTGGAAGATTATCCTTTTTTACTTATACGTATATTGATATAATAATATCTCTATTCATTTATTTATTTCCTAATTTGTTTAGCATTTATGAAGTTATTGTTATACTATGGCGTAATTATACAAAATCTACATGCTTATTTAAAAAAATATTTATTTAGAAAACGTATAAAAATTTGAACGCAGCGGGACTCGAACCCGCGCCTCCTGGAAACCGACCAGGAATCCTAAGTGTGCAATAACATTTTAAAATGGTTTAAAAAAATCTACATGCTTAAATAAATTATGGTTCTTGTGTTATTCTGATGTATAAGCTATAGCTGTGTAAAGTTTTATCAAAATTATTTAGTAGTTTTTGCGTGAAGAGAGGACAAACATCCATCCTCGAAAAATCTTCACATTTATAGTATTAGTAGTATGTATTTACGTATAAATAATATATACGCATAGGACATTGTACCCTTATAAAACAAAATGTATATATCTAAGGTCAATTTAACACTAATTGTTAGTTGTTGTTATTTATTAATAAGTTAGTTTTCTATTTACTTAGAAGTCTTTTATCGTCACTTTCTGCACTTTCTATTGGACAGCAGGAACCTGAGATCCTAGTGATAAGATACTACGTTCCCCACTTACCGCCGAATTATGAAGGCATTGTGTTTTAAGTGGAGGAAGTGTTACCAGAGCGAGCGAGAAACTCGAGTGAGAATCGAATCCACAACCTATCATGCTTACAGTAAGTAATACACTTGTATATAATTTCCACGTAAAAATGCATAAGACAAATCTCAGACATTTTTCTCTTCTTGAGTGGTTGATATAATGAATGTAGTATCAAATATCTTAATTACCTATAGATATATCTTATTCTTTACGCGTTAGAAAATAAATCCGTCTTATTTATTGAGGCCAGTCGTGGTGCAGGGGCACAAAGTGTGACTGTAAACGCAATTGGTGTGGTTCGATCCCCACTCGAGGAGTTGAAATATTTCTTTAAGTTTATATTTTTATTTCTTTGCTCTGGGGTAGAGACAAAATGCGGCGTTGAGTTCCGCGACTCAACACGCTATGCCTCCAGAATTCCGCGGAAAGTATCCCACACACAGCAAAGTAAACGAGGAAACGTAGTGTTAAAACACTCCGTTCCTCATTATTTCGCCGAATTCTAGAAGCATTGCGTATTAAATGCCGCGCTTTGCCTCGACACATAACTTTTATAACAACAGCGAAGTGATGTGGTGCACAAACATGAGTCATAAGGACGAAGTTATCGCTACAAATTTGGTTTCTAATTCCATCCGCGATAGCTATGGGTTCAATTTTCATTTAAAATGGTTTGTTTAATTTATAGTTTTCGGCGTTAAGAGGACAGAATTTGACTAGAAAGAAAATTTACTTTTTTTTTGTCGTTTGTTGCTGCATATAGCAGAGTTTTCAAAGAAAAATGAATCGTAAGTCATTTTGTGATGCTCTCTCCGTCTGAACCCGAAACATTGTGTATTACGAAACTTAAAACCCGTTTATTAGGGTGTAAAATTGAAAACATTTCACAAATTTTGACTTGAACGAACCCTCAACCTGTAAAAGTATGAAGATGATGTTCCACTGAACTTCCACTGAATGATCTCTAAACGATAATTTTTATGTTATACTAGTGGGCGCGCGCGGCTTCGCCTGCTTATTTGGACTCTTAGTGGTGAATTCTAAAAAGACCACGTGTTCAATAAAATATTTTTAACAGTCTGAATTTAATTTTTTATAAAAATCGGTGGCGATTTAAAGATTTTTCCATATAAACTTTCAACCCCTTAATTGAATCCTTAGGGGGTGAATTATAAAAAACCGTGAAACACGTGTTCAATGAAATATTTTTAAGAGTCTGAATTTCAAATTTTATAAAAATCGGTGCCAATTTAATTTTTTTTCCATACAAATTTTCCACCCCTATTTCATCCCTTTAGGGTTAAAATTTTTTAAAATCCCTTCTTAGTGGATGTCCAGATTATGAAAATTAACATCTGTCCAAATTTCACGTTTCTATCATCACCGGTTACGGCTGTGCGTGCGTCTTACCTCAGTCAGTCAGGTACATGTCCTTTTATATATATAAATAGATTATGTGTAAAGTGTTTTTTTGTGATAAAAAGCACGTGTATGTGTATAAATAAAATAGATATTTTCGCCATATTGCCAATAATGTGATAGCAGAGGCTTCAAATACCCTTAAGGAAAAGATTGAAATGATATTTTATATAGCTACTGATCAACTTTACGCTGTTTCCACGGCGCACAGCAGGGCCGTGGCCAGGCCGTGGGAACCTAGTATCCGTTCCCCACGTTCCACCGAATTCTGGAGGCAATGCGTGTAAAGCGGCGCGTGGCGAAAATATAAATTTAAATAAATATTTCATTTCCTCGAGTGGTGATTGAACCCACAATCAGTCACGTTTACCGTCACACTTTGTGCCCTTGCACCACGACTGGCCTCTATATCGATATACGTTATATATACTTATATGTCTGTGCATATTTTCTGGATCCTGTTATAAAGAGAACTGACTTTTATCTATTAATAAGTTATTTTTGTAAGTAAATAAAAAACAATAGTATACATTTTTAGCTTCACGCTTTATCCCGCATATAGCAAGGTAGGTAGAGGGAACCTAGTTCTAAGACACTCTGTTCCTCATTTTTCTTCGAATCTTTCGTTATTGTCGAACCCAACGGTAGGAAATGGAAATATTAATACATAATAATTGATTCCTCCTAGTGCGGATTGAACCCAAAACTATCACGTTACAGTCACATCATTAATAAAGGCGCAAGGCCTCTATAATATAAATAATAGTATTAATCTCCCATCGCAGGATAAAAAAAATAAAGAGTTCATCCAGAAAGTAGATTAGACGTATTGTGAGATTGTTGAAAAAACATTTATAAAAGTGACATTTCATTCACATATGCATGTTTCGATATTATGTTGTTATTTAATCATTAAATCATAAATATTGAATAATCCATCACCTACACAGGATTCAAATCTAAGATATGATTACTGGTTATTATGATTATTTGTAATAACTATATGTTATGTTTGTTATTTTATGTTTATGCATCTGTTTTTTATAAGTCGGCAACTACATCTCATTGTGAATTTAATTATTTCTGGATTTTCTATAACTCTTCATCATTTTATATTAAACTATAGGTATATATTTTTTTTTGTTTTAGAGTATGGTTTTATATGAAAAATGCAGCTTTTACGTGCCTCTGGAGACAGGATGCTTGATCATAGCGTTTCTGAATTTAGTAAGACTAGCAACAACTAATATAACTAATATATTTATTTATTTAATGTGTAAAATCATGAAAATCTATATAATATATGTATAATAAATATCCGCGATCTCCGCAAAAATATTTTTGTTATCTGCAATTTCCATGGGAGCCATAACATTGACTATGTCATTCCCGTATGATTTACATTCATAATAATTTGTTAACTTAGCCACAGCAAGAGCCTTACTTGTCAGAGGCTCTGCAAAGATACAGCTGCAAAAGCCAACAGTATAGGATTTTAGCCAAAGAGGGGGCCGCTGGGGTTAATTTCGTACATATTCAAATAACAATCAATCAATCTATCAATTAGCTTCACGCTGTATCCCGCACACAGCAGGGTAGGCAGAGGGAACCTAGTGTTAGGACACTCCGTTCCCCACTTTTTGCCGAATTCTGGAGGCATTGTGTGTTGAGTGGCAGAACTCTACGCCGCGCTTTGCCTCGACACCAGAGCGAAGAAATGGAAATATAAATTTAAGTAAATATTTCATCTCCTCGAGTGGGGATCGAACCCACAACCAGTCGGTTTTACAGTCACACTTTGTGCCACTGC
>DWQW01012967.1:0-10507 GCA_018249695.1 Heliconius erato demophoon | reverse complement strand
TACTGTAGTAGCAGAATCAACAATGCCTCGATAAATTAGAGTCACAATGGCTTGAATCTGCAAGTCAAATGCGATCGTGCCAATTTATAGTTTCGAGTAGTTTGTGCTTTATGCGCCTCGACTAGTGCAAGTTTGTTACTTTGTGTGCTCTGTGGTTTATTTTTTTAAAGCTTAACATTTAAATACGAATAGCAGGAGTGGGTGTGCCCGCTGTGGTTGAGGGGCCGATCCCCACTCGGGGAAATTATATTTAAATTATTTTGAGGCCAGCCGTGGCGCAGTGGCATAAAGTGTGACTGTAAAACCGACTGGTTTTGGGTTCGATTCCCACTTGACGAGATGAAATATTTACAATTAATATCAATTTAAATTTATAATTCCATTTCTTCGCTTTGGTGCCGAGGACAAGCGCCGCGTTGAGTTCTGCCACTCAACACGCAATGCCTAAAGTGAAACGGAGTGTCTTAAGACTAGGTTCCCTCTGCCTACCCTGCAGTGTGCTGGATACAGCGTGAAGCTGATTTTCATTTAAATTATTTTCAATTCCCCACTCTGTTTGAAAAGAGGGGAGCGGTGTGTCTTAGCACGCCCGCACACACTACACACACCGCCTTAGTAGCTATACCTACTAACAATCGAAACTCACCGTCTTGCTTTGTTTATCAAATCAGAAAGTAATGATTTTTGTACGAGTTTATGGTTTCTTTGAAAAGACAAAAAAAACAACCTCGAACATTCCAATGTAGTAATATTATTTCATATAATTACTAAATTATACCTCATGTTACCTTTATATAATTACTCTGATACTATAATAACATATATCGTCTGTAAGACAATCATGGTAACGAGATACCTTTATTTATTATATTAAATAGGTCATCTATACTAAAACAACGTGGAAATGACCCAGTTAGAACGTTTATTCGGGTTCAATTCCCGTTTACAAAAATAAAAACAATTTAATATTGCGTATATGTTATTGACGGAACAAAGATGGTGGTAGCTTTATGTTCATTGACCGATTCAAAAGTGTTTATAATTAATAATAAAAATAAAAATCTATTTGAATAGAGTATATTTTGATTCATTATTTTTAAAAATATATTTAGTGCCAGCAATAAAGTCACGATGGCCTCATGTCGATTAATGTCAGTTTATTAAAATCAAATCATCATCTCCAGAAAATTGTCCATCGACACCACAAGAAACTACAAATTATTTCTAAATCGATTGAACTTAAGAGTTTCTGAGGGCGTCGTGGCCCAGGGGCTGGAACAAGGATGTGACTGAAACGCGACGGTTGTGAGTTCAATCCTTACTCGAGGGAATGAATTATTATTTCTTAATATTTTCATTTCTTCGCTCTGACACCGAGGCAAAAGCCAAGTATTAGTTGAGTTCCGCCACTCAACAAGCAATGCGTAGAAAAAATCAACGGAAAGTGAAAAAGTGCGAAACGGAGTGTCTTATCACTATATTGTGCTGTGTGCGGGATACCCGGGCTGGCATGAGGCAGATTTGGCTAAGCACGTGAGCAGATTTTTTTATAAAGGCCACCGTGGCGCAGCGACACAGTCTGACTGTAAGCGCACTTAAAGGTATATATATTATTTTCATTAATTCGCTCTAGTAAAAAGACGTTCTACTAGTCAACACGCAATGATTCGAAAATTTGGCCGATGCGTAATGAACAGAGCGTCTTGTCTTCTTCTGTCGTCGTTTCCTTTTAACCTGCTATGTGCGGGATGCAGCGTGAAGAATAAAATAAACATAAATTGACCAGATCAGCGAATCATACCGTGTACGGCTCCTATTAGACGCTAGCTAAACCCGTGCATGCTTGAAGGCAATATATCGGTTTTGTATTGTCTTGACAACAATGAGTTGAATCGATCGAGCTCGCTTTATGTTTTATATTTTCAGTAAACATTATTATAAAATAATTTAAAACTACTTTTTCTAACTTAGCATAACTTACTTTATTTTTCACGCTGTATCCCGAATATAGGAGGGTAGCTGTACATCTAGTGTTGAGACATCCATTTCCTGCTATTCAAAACAAAGGTTTTTCTTTAATTTAAATAAGTAGTTCCTTCCGTGAAAGTTTTTCAATTTTAAAATATTAGTATAGATTTATTATATGTACTAATAATTTTCATACAAATATATTTTTATACTTGTTAACGAGGAGTCGTCATGAAAATAAACCGGCTTCAGCACATCAATAGCTAATTACATTATAATCCAATAAAACGTGGCAACTAAGTGTTTTGCCCTACTTACCGCATAGAGTACGGCGACATTATATAGAATCAAAATTCTAGAAACTCGTTCAACATTATTAAAGTTATAAAATAATTACTGAAATGGAGTTTTCTATGAAATTAATTTTAATGTCGTCGTTTGAATAAGTAATTTTATTATTTTTTACCTTATTTAACCTATGCAGGATAAAACATGAAGTTAAAAAATTATTGCGTGTTACGTGGCGAAACTTAACGCCGCCGCTGACCAGATGAGTCTAATAAATATGTCCTGAATATGTACGAAACTATTTAACTATTTTTTTAGAATATGTAAAAAAATTGTCCTGTTCAGAGAACAGGTATATAATGAAGATACAAAATATATTTATGTAATAGCGAAGTGCCTCACGTATTCCAGTATAAAGAGGATTCGTCAGCTCTCAGCTCAGCTATCCTCTAGTGTATAGACCGACGAGTTAACTTACCCTTTTAAACTAAATTACCTTCCATAAGCCCACATGTGTACTATATCTGGAATTATATTATAACTCAAGGTTATAAAATGAAAAGTATAAATGACGTTTTTAGGTCGTTATAAGCAGAAATGTTTATTATAAATTTAATTTTATATTTTCTAAGAAACAAAAAAAAAGGACCTGAAGTTAAATTGTCCTATTCTTCTCTTTTCGATTTGGGTAGCGAATTACAATATAAATTAGTCACATAGTCCTTTCCGTGGACTATAAAAGGGTTTTTCCCCGCCCCACTTACTGTCCTCCTATACTCTCCAAGGGGCCTAGATACCAGATTTCAGAGTCCTAAGCCGCGTAGGTAGATTCTGTATAAAAGGCGAGACTGGTCTTTTGCTGCAGAAGTCGTTGTGATAAATTCCGCAACTCAACACGCACCTTTCACTTGTTTCCAGAGCGAGGAAATGAGAATAAATCGCTCTCCCAAGCGGATTGACACACAAACGTCGCGAAAAAATAATAGTATAAAAAAGAAACCGAACAAGCGCGGGTCGTCTCGCTCACCGAGGGTTCCGTACAAAAATTTAGAGAAGCTTTTTCTGAAATTCTAGCTTAGCTAAAGCCCTTTCAACTGATACCTCACTTGACCTAGCGCCCTTAATACCAATTTTTGCCTCCCTTTTAAGACTATTATTTTTTAGGATTTAACCACAAGTTTGCAGATTTATTTCTGAACTACTACCAGTAGATGCAAGCTTTTCATAATTCTAGGTCAACTGGAAGTACCCTATTAATTTAGATTCGCCTTATACTCGTAGTGTCGAAATAAGTGTGTTTGCGATATAAACGGCTATATCTTCATTTTAAGTAAATGTAGAAGTAAAATTTTAGCAGAAAGTTAAGCGACCGTAGACTCATGTCTACGGTCCTCATATGTATACTCATGTATATGGTTTGAATTTCAACACGATATCCCCAAGCGTTCCCGAGATAAAGGCTCTTAATAGACTGACAGGCTGACGGACGGACGGACAACAAAATGATCTTATAAGGGTTCCGTTTTCCCTTACGGAACCCTAAAAACAATGACATCTGGAGCTTTATCAGTTATAACGATTTCGTTACACGACCAACTTTGCGGACGGAATGTGTTAAGTTCCAACTTTCAAGTCGCCTTCACGTAGCTCAGCGTAGTTTGCTTAAGTAATGGAGTTACAGTTCGGGCAAGTTCATATTGTAAGTTCTATGTAGTTGTGTCTTATGTAGTCTCGTGGAAATTTATATAATAACCTAAATATGTTATTGCGAAGCTAAAAGTATGTGTCTGGAGAGACTCTTTCATTAATAATGTACAGGACTGTCAACTTTGGAACAGTTTGGCTTGATTGTTTTAGTTCAAATCCCTCTGGTCAGGAATGTTGGGTATAATATTATATTTTATATATAATATATATATAAAAGACTATGTCGAAACATGTTCGAATCTCACTCGAGGAATGAGTTGATTTCCTCGATCTGGTTTCAAGATAAGGAGCAGCATTGAGTTCTAGCACTCAACATAGAATATCTCCAAAGAGGGCACCTTTCTCCACCTCCATCTCGCCTTTACGATAGTATCACTACATTAACATCTACTACTTTAGTAATATATTTGGAATACAGCATAAAACTGTTTCACGTAAAAATTACCTTTAAAATAGCGTCATCATAAATCCTATAGAATTATTAAGGTGTAAATTCAAATACCTATGAAACACATTACTTAATTCAGACGAAACACGATAGTATAATGCGAACAAATATACATACATATTTGTAACAACACTACATGTTCTGACCATCTAACCTTATTTTACGTCTGTACAACCACACAAACGTGTACATAAACATATAATATTAGCATGCTATATTAACTCTTATGATCATTAGTTTAAGATTTCTAATAGCATACATTATATTTTAGGTTATGATCATTGAAAACAAATTAGGTACACTAAACGATAACTCTTGCAAATGTTCTTGGTGCCTAGTTTATGGGGCAACTGAGGCAGTAAAGTTTCACCCGCTACTGTACAAATGTATTAGATATTTACATTTTATATGTATTTGCGTTTTGTTCTAGGAATAAATTGTAAGCCCTCATAAGGCTATTTAGTGAATCTGACTACTAAATAGAAGATTGATGTGCGATTTTTCTGATGGATTTGGAGTTTCGTATAAAGAAATATGTATAAAATAAGTATGTTAATTAATATCTCACGACTCTAAACACGACGGTTGCAAGTTCAATTCACACCCAAGGTAATTAAATATTTTTAGTTTCTTCCCTCAGAAAACAAGACAAAGTGCAGCATTGAATTCCGCCACTCAAGTCGCAAAGTTTTGAAAATTGTATTGTATCTACATTCCTTTTGCCTACCCCGCTATACGCGGGATACAGCGCAACGCCTTAAAAAATAAGTAGTTAAATTAAAAGGCATACTTATGAAATTTTAATGTATTTCTTGAAATATATTTTTTTATAATAAAAAAATATTGCCTACTATTAATAATACTTTCTTTAGATGTGATGGCATTTATTTTTTTAATAATTTAAAAATATTTTATAATTATTATTAAATTAGGCAATAAATTTTTAAAATGAGCAATAGCTATTATTCAATTTAACTAATTAAAATTCTACTACTAAATTTTTTGAAAAGGCGGAGTATTAAATATTGTTACATTGTAATTTTTCATTCATCAGCGTTCAAATTAACTTAAAGTGAACGTCCCTTTAGGAGTCCTCATCCCAAGATGTCCTCGATCTTAACTTCACTTTGAATCCGGGATACAACACTTTCAGTAACTGAACAAAGTTAACTATAACATTTCAACTCCCAACTATGTGTCCTGCTATATAATTATAAGTATAATACATATATATATACGTATATAGAATGTTGTATCTTCGCGCATCAATTCATTTCTGTAAGTAGGAACAAAGAATGTAGTGCCGGTACACTACGTTCTTCACATTCCATCCAAGTTTTAGAAATATTTAAAATTAACGTTTAAAAACTATATTTTTTATTTTTTGAGATCAGACGTGGCGATGGGCGCATATGTGACTGTAAACGCCACAGGTTGTAGGTTCGAACCCCACTCGAGGAAACGAAATATTGAATATTTTCATTTCTTTACTCTAGTGTTGAGGCAAACGGCGACGTTCAGTTTCACTACTCAACAGACAACGCCTCCAGAATTCTGCGAAAAGAGGGGAATGGAGTGTCCTAACTCTCGGATAGCCGTGGTCGTATGCCACCTACTGTAGCAAAACTGATTCATTACAATAAAAAAAAAACTCTGTCAGTATGATTTACAAAAACTCGTTAAAATATAATACGTGTAAGTAAGTTGTTTATTTAATAGTCGGTAATTTTTTTATAGTTTTTTTTATAGTTTAGTGTACATCATAATTTGAGCGGGGACTATTCTCGCGAGCGGTGACTCTTGTTACGTACTTTTTAGAGCGTGTTTTAGTAGTCGAGTTTTAGTTTTTAAACTTTCTTTTTATTTAATTTATTTTAGAGTTACGTGAATTCGTGTTAGGTATACTTATTTTGCAGAGCAGACCTAATATAGCAGTTAAAGTTTTATTGTTTCATATTATATTTAACTATTTTAGAAGTGTTTTTATGTTTTTGCAATTATCAGGTGTTAGTTATCTTAAGTCCTAGAGGACTCTCTAGAGACAGCGCTGTAGTTAATTTAACGTAACTTCATGTAACCTATAACCAGTAGACTCATTTGTCTTTTTATGATAACTAGGTTAGAAGTTATGAGGGAACAGATGACCATCCATACCCACATACATACATACAGGTCATAATAATAATTCTCCTTTTTGCTTTGCCGTAGTTGGGTAATTAACCTTTAATCCACATATAGCAAGGGTAGGTAGAAAGAACCTTGTGTTAAGATACTGTGTTCTCTACTTTTCGCCATATTTTCCAAACATTGCATGTTAAGTGGTGATCCCAAACCCTTGTTATCCGAGCGAGTAAATAGAGATAATTGTCCACCCTTAAGTGGAAATCGAACCCGTCGTGTTTGCGGTCTGTAATATACTAATCCTACTAATATTATATATTCGAAAGTTTGTGAGGATAGATGTATGTACATTTGTTACTATGTCACAAAAAAACTGCACGTCGGATTTGATGAAACTATACAGTAATATAGTTTATACATCAGAATAACCCATACGCATTTGTAATGATTTTATGTAATTTTGGTCGTAATATAATGATACATATCAATAAAGTCGGAAAAGAATCTTCCTAGCCTAGAATCTTTGAGAGCTATCTTGGCGGACGCTGCCTAAACCTAAACTGAAGTTACACAAAGATGATGTACCGTAGGATGGATGTATGTACGGTAGTACACACATCCATACATCCACTCTCACAAACTTAGGCATTTATAATATTAGTAGGATTAATCTATACTTTCAATAAAATTGTAACGCATCGAAGTCTGTACCTAGAAGGTATACGAAAATTTATTATTTGGGATATATAAATGTGACTGTGCGTTTGTTCACCCTTATCTCAGAAACGGCTCAACCGATTAAAATATAGTATTCAATATTGTAAAAACATCCACTGTTAAATATTTACTGTTAGTTTTGTTTAAATCGGTTCATAAAGAAAAAAGTTATGTCAATTTAAAGTACATACATATTGTATGCGACAATATTGCGACAAAATAAGTGTTCTATTGAATGAACTAAAACTAAAATTTTCAATATATGGACTTTAAAAGGATGATGTTACTAAATACAACTTACTATATCATGAAAATAGTTCAGAAAAGAAAATAAATAGTATTATACAAGCGGGCGAAGCCGCGAGCGGGTCGCTAGTATATATATACTATCTATTCAGATAGAACACTTTACGAGGCCACCGTCGAAGGGTTGCAAGTCGATTAAATTTTAGACCGCGCTGTTATTTTTATTACATTGCAAATAAACTCATTTTATTGTCGCCGGTCTTCCGCAGCGCTGTAAACCTCGCGTTAAATAACTTTTTATGCTGACCGTGTAATTGGGATTTGCTTGGCGGGATAAAGCTATAAAACAATTAGGTAAATTGAAATTGTTATGTTTAGTTCTAAAAAAATGATTGCTGGCTGTAAACGCGACGTTTAGGAATTCGATTTTCACTCGATGGTATGAGATATATAACAAAATAAAGCGCGGAGTTGAATTCCGCCACTCAAAACATAATGAATCAAAGATTGGATGAAAAGTGAAAAATAGATTTTCTTAACACTATCTTCTAACTGCCTATCCTGCCATATGCGGGATACAGCGAGAAGCTAAAAAAAACGATAGAACATATAAACTTTTCACACGTAGTAGATACTCTATATCCTGCGTCAACTTTTTAAACAAAAAAACTTGAGTAAAAAAAGTGTTAAAGTGTTTAGAGTATAAAAAAAGAGGAATGGTTCTGTAGTTTGTATAAGAAGGTTGTGATCTACCACAAAGCGGAGCAACCTCGAATGCACTTTTATAGGTCAACGAGCCGATAGCTTTGTAAGCGGTTGGTCTTAAGAGCAATTGTAGTCTCTAGAATTAGTTTAACAATAATTATTTTAGATGTAAATACTTGAATATTTATTGATACTGTATGAGGTACTTATAGCGTGGTAGGCTATGGGAATGCACTGTTAAGATACTCTTCCCATGCATCCCTCAAATGTAAAGACATTGCGTATTAAATTGCGGAACTCAACACCGCGATTTATCATGCCAGAGCAAGGAAATGAAAATAATTCTTTGTCCCGAGTGGGAATAAAACCCACCAGCCGTTGTTCCGCTGCACCACGACATCCTCAAATATAGTTAATAAAAAATACCATTACTACTTTCTGGTGATTGACTGACCTCTAGTGATTGATTGTTATGTATCGACATGTGACATCTAAAATGAAAATGTGTCCAAACTCCTATATCAATTTCCTTTTGTACACATTTATTTGTATAAATACGCTGTTTAACATGGTACCTTTCTCCATTCTCCATTAAAAAATAAATAAGTCACGCTGTATCCCGCACTTTAAGCCGAATTCTGAAGGCATCGCGTGGCAGACCTCAACGCCGAGCATTGCCTCCACACCATGACCAAGAAATCAAAAATATAAATTTAAATAAATATCATTTCCATTTCAATCGAGATCGAATCCACAACCAAACACACTTCGTGCCCCTGCGCCAAGACTGGCTTCAATTCTCCATTTATATGAAGATTTAATGATCTTAGAAATGGAAAGTTCATCTCATCGAACAATAAAAAAATATCTATGTACAACTCTATTTAAATACACCTAGTAACACAATACAAATATTATTTCGCTTCGTGCTGTATCCCGCATATAGTGTTAAAGATTAGATTAGATTTTTAAGATAACGCGTGTTGAGTAGTGGAACTAAGCGCCGCAAAGAATATATTTTATACAAAAATCTAATGCTACAATATCGAATTACTAAGCCTGTTTGTTTCACTTGGCACCGATTTCAAAATTATAAAATCTTTTTTTTATTATTTTATTTTATAAGCACTTTTTACTTTATGTACAATTATTTTTTACTTTTCAGTTCGCTGTTTGAAGTCGGTTTTTTTTTCTATTCGATTTTTTTTTAAAATGAAATATTTATTTAAATTTATATTTCCGTTTCTTTGCTCTGGTGTCTAGATAAAACGCGGCGTTGAGTTCCGCGACTCAACACACAATGTCTCTAGAATTCGGCGGAAAGAGGAGAACGGAGTGTCTTAACACTAGGTTCCCTCTGCCTACCCTGCTGTGTGCGGGATACAGCATGAAGTTGAAAAAAAAGACTTCTAAGCTAGCGCAATGATATTATGCATGCTATTGGACAAGATTACCATTACAAAGTAGTGGCCTAGTAGAGGTGCTCCGCAACGCGGGTCAATGGGCCGATTGATGTGAAGATCACAAAGTGCTCGTGTATATTATTCGAAAACAATATTAGATGTTTTTTTACTACAATTAACTTAGATGTACTTATTTTATATTTATTCTTTATGTGTAACTTATTTCTTCTTAGGGTTTCGTACCTTTTAAGATAAAAAAGGAATCGTTATAGGATCACTTTGTTGTCCGTCTGTCTGTCTGTCTATCAAGAGCCTTTATCTCAGGAACGCTTGGAGATATCTACGGTCCTACGGTTCTTTGATTTCCTAAAAAAAATCATATTTTGACATTTACTTAAAAAAGATATTGCCGTTTATATCGCAAGAAACGCGTATTTCGACACTATAAAGGGAATTAAAATTCATAGGGTACTTCCGGTTGACTTAGAATTATGGAATTTATCACCTAGCATCTAAAGGTACTAGTTCTAAAGATTTGTAGTTAAATTTTAAAAACTGTAAATAGATATGAGAACAAGTGACTGAAGTGGTATATTTAGGAAGTATGTTCAGTAGAGATGGATGTCTCTAGGTCGAAATAACTGCGGAAAGGCGTATTGCTGCCGGTAACAGGATCAATGGTGCCTTAGCTACATTGATGAGATAGCGAAAAATAAGCATTTTTTTTTTTCGAACTTGAGGTAAATGCTGTTAGCCCTATTGGCCTTTACAGCGACTCCGGGTGGGTAGGGAAGAGGGTACTCTGTCCCAGAAGAAATGCAAGCACTACCTGGCTGCTTGAGAGGAGTCGACGACTGTAAGGGCGCCCCCTGCGGGGCTCGAACCTCGGCTTACAATCGTCGAG
>DWQW01012966.1:0-10507 GCA_018249695.1 Heliconius erato demophoon | reverse complement strand
CCAATATTAATAACCTATCTCCAACGTCAATCTTAGATTGTTTCATATATCTATCCAATCTCTAGATTGGATAGATATATGAAACAATCTAAGATTGACGTTGGAGATAGGTTATTAATATTGGGCGCTAGTGAACTTTGCGTTCCCCACTATTATACGAATTTTCGAGGGATTGCGTCTTAACTGGTGGAATTCAACTCCGCGCATTGCTTTGTTACCAGAGCAATAACGTTAAATTATTAATAAGTAGTAAGACATTCCCCAAAGTGGGAAACGAATTCACAACCGTGGCGTTTACAGTCACATGCTTGTGCCACTGCACCTTTATTTTCGAAAATAAAAATATATATTATATTACAGAATTTGGGATTGAAAAGCCTTTCCATCCCTATTTTATATTAAACTTACATAACTTACCAAAGCCACGCGTCGCGTGCCCTGCACTCCACGTGACAGCTCGTCACGTTGTTGTTTCAAAATTTTGTACTGTAGATTGTTCTAGAAATATGTTTTATTTTATTATTTGTTTAAAGCGTTTTATAAAATATATTTCTACTGTATATTTAATTTATAAAGAGATAAAAATAGAAACATTTAAACATTTTAGATTTCTCGCTCGTGTAAATAGGCAAAGTGCGGCGTTGAGTTCCGTCACGCAACACGCAATATCTCCAGAATTCGGCGGAATATGAAAAAACTAAGTCATAACACTAGGTTCCAGGTTCCCTTTGCTTACCCTTCTAAGTGCAGGACACAACGAGAAGTGAAAGAAAAAGTTGATTAAGTAATAATATAGGTGGTAGCATAATATAGCTGCTTAGACTTCAGAGTGATTGTAAAGAAGGAGAAAACGAGAGACTACATAATATACTAACTAAAATGTAAAATACCAAAGCAAAGAAAATATGTATGGATATGTAATACATATTTTATGAACGAAAAAGCTAAATTTAAACATTCCTGAGAAAATCTTTTTGTATTTGATGGTTTACATTCTGCAAAGAAATATACCTTAATTTGCGATTATTAAGACACTATCGTTTCCCATTTTACGCCGAATTCTGAATTGATACTTACACATAGAAAAAAAAATAACATTACATATAAAATATTTAAATGTTAACTTGATTGTTTTAATTTCCATATTGCTTGGATGAATTTGAAGATTAAAAATACGATTTTTAATTTAGAAACCAAGAAATTTTATGTGTAAAACTATTAATTTGGGATTCGATGTCAACATAACGTGTCATTTACATATACACTGTTCATATAATAATTGATTTAGTCAATTATTTTAGTTAAACAAAAGGAAATGAAATCTTGCCGAAGTTTATCAAGCCATAGGTATATAACACGTTTGGCCTTGGCCGTCACGTTTCTAAGATGTAGGGACACGAGTCTCTACATATAACGTGAGTAGGTATCATTTATATAATTTAGCTAGTTATTGCTTTAACGATATTATTATAGTAATACAAAAATGTTAATTTAAGTGAGGAATTATTTCTATGTTTTTATTAATTTGTACTATTAAAACATAGTGGTTAAATAAGCTTCACACTAAATCTCGTATGTGGCGGGGTAGCTGGAAGAAACTAGAATATTGGGTGTTGAATGGCGGAATTCTACGCCACACTTTATTTTATCTGAGCGGAGAAATAAAATAATTTAATTCATTCACTGGGGAATAAAATTTAAATCATTGGGATACAGAGAAACACTAGGCTACAGATTAACTACGTTTTATCATAAAGTGAAAATATGTATCATTTTGTAGAGTAAACAACTTTTTTCCCACACTTTCCGTCGAATTCTCGAGGTATTGCGTGCTAATTGGCGGAACTCAACGCCGCGCTTTGTTTCGTTATTAGAAGAAATATTTAATTGACTCGAGACCCATAATTGGGTAATTCAAATATATTTTTAAACATTTTGGAAGTGTTAATCTAAACTTAGGAAAGAAAAATAATTATTTAGAAAACGTACGACCACTAAGCCATACGTTGAACGTATGGCGCCCGGTCGGTCTCCAGGAGGCGCGGGTTTGAGTCTAAAATTTTTATACGTTTTCTAAATAAGTCGAATTCAAATATAGTTACGCATATTTATTTAACATAAATAACTTAACGATTTCAAAACTTATGTAGGCATTAAAACGTGTATTCCATAAATAGAAAAGAGTAGAAATAATAATAATTCTGTAACCTAGTCTATGTTAATAGATCTAGGCATTGGTATAGGTCGTGTGTGACGTGAGCATCTACATCAGGAACACGGCTTCCTACGTAATAGTACTAACAATTAGCTTATTCTATATATATGTTAGATTGATATAAGCTTTAAGGACGTGGCTTTGCCCGCGAGAGTCTCTATTTTTCTAAGATATATTTTGTAGTGTTTATTATTTTTTATTCTATTAGATCATCTGAGTATATATACCTGGGAAGTATGTTCAGTAGAGATGGAAGATACGAGATGGATGTGGAAAGGCGTATTGCTGCCGGTAACAAGGTTAACGGAGCCTTAGCTGCATTGATGAGACGGCGAAAGGTCAGCACAGCTGCGCGTTTGGCCATACACAATGCAGTTTTGGTACCGACTCTGTTATACGGCAGCGAATCGTGGGTATTACAGAAGAAGAATGAAAGAAAAATGAATGCTGTGGAGATGCGATCTCTTCGTAGGATATGCGGAGTCAGCTTAGCTGATTGAATCCGCAATGAAGAGGTACACAGAATGGCAGGTACTAGCGAGGATGTCACGGTGAGAATGAAGAAGGACATGCTCAGCTGGTTTGGGCACGTCGAACGAATGAGTGATGAAAGAATGGCAAAAAAGATTTATGATGGAAAAGTGAGCGGTAAGAGAGGTAGGGGGAGACCGGTTGACCTTCGAAAATACAGTATCAAAGATACTGGAGTAAGGTCACGTAAAAAGCATCAGGACCCCCCGAAGGGCATGTCTGAAGAGGTTGATGACAGTGGACGAGGCGAAATAAGAAGTATGTAGAGACCGTAGCGTTCGGCGCTCCGTACTCTCTGACTATCCCGCAAGAGATAAAGCGTGAAGCTAAGTTAAGTTAAGTTTAAGATCATCTGAGGCCAGTCGTGGCTCATCAGTACGAAGTGTGACTGTAAAACCGACTGGTTGTGGGTTCGATTCACACTCGAGGAGATGAAATATTTATTTATATTTATATTTCCATTTCTTCGCTCTAGTGTCGAGGTTAAGCGCGGCGTTGATTTCTGCCACTCAACACGCAATGCTTCCAGAATTCGGCAGAAAGTGGGGAACAGAGTGTCTTAATACTAGGTTCCCACTGCCTAAAATATATTTTGTAGTGTTTATTATTCGTTATAGAGATGAAATCGAAATATTTTTTATTCAATTAGATCATCAGTCCTATAGGAACATCTTGTTGGTTTGGAAGGCAGTTCTATTAAGAAGAGTCGACAAGAAATTCATTAATCTTTTAAAATATAAGTTATTACTTTTGTAATAATTAATAGTTTAAATTTTAAATCACACGGTTCTTTTTATATATAAAAAGGATATTTCCTAGAAACTTATTAATTTCCGCTATTTAACTGTGTTAGCGGTGATTTTTTTAAATTTCTTTTTTAGCGCTTACTTACCCCTTATAAAGAATCTATCTGCCTTACGAAATTCTAAGTTTAATGAACAAAAAGATGAGAGGATATATATTAGAAATTCGAACCCTCTTGGAAACCATCTGAGGTATATTTTTGTTTCTGTAGTGTGGTATAATACTTTAATAATCATAATCAGTTTCACGTTACATACCGCACACAGCAGGGCAGGCAGAGGGAACCTAGTGTTAATACACTCCGTTTCCCACTTTCTGCCGAATTCTGGAGGCATTTGCGTGTTGAGTGGCAGAACTCAACGCCGCGCTTAACCTCGACACCAGAGCGAAGAAATGGAAATATAATAAATAATAATAATATATAATTTCGTAGTTTAAATAACCAGTGCACAACAATAACGATACTAAAGATAATTGTGAATGTGTTTATATAATTATAAAGATATTAAAGGCCAGTCGTGGCGCAGGGGCATAAGCGTTTGACTGTGTTTTGGAGGGAAGGCAAAGGAAACCTATTTAAAACATTCTGTTTTCCATTTTTTGCCAGTCGAGATTTGAATGTTGATTGGCGGATCTCGACACTGGCACTGAGTGGCGGAACACGTGCTTTACCTTGTTACCAGGGCGAGGAAAAGAAAATATTCAATATTTGGTTACTCCGAGTAAACCTAACTCACAACCTTCATGTCCGCAGCCACTCGCTTGAGCCACTGGGCCACGGCGACCTAGCGATATTATTTTATTTGTATAATTCGAATACTAGTATATCTTATCTCATTTACAGAGAATTTGGGGTTTGTCAATCATGGAGCGTACGTATCCCATCTGCGTCATAGCGGACGCCATTATCGTCTGGGAATTACAGGACGATTACTACTTAATAATACTATATTTTTTTGTATTGATTGCAACTAATAATGACGGGAGCCACAAAGCTAATTACCACCTTACCTTTTCTGATGCTAGCTTTTTTGGATTTATCTATAACTCTGGTATCGGAAGGTAAAGCTGTTATATTAGATATGGTTTAGATATTAGCTATATAATTTTTATATAAATTAAATTATAACATGAGGCCAGTCGTGGCGTAGCGGCACAAAGTGACCGTAAATCGATTGGTTGTGGGTTCGATCCTCAGTCGAGGACATGAAATATTTACTTAAATTTATATTTCCATTTCTTCGCTCTGGTGTCGAGGCTAAGCGCGGCGTTGAGTCCTGCCACTCAACACGCAATGCCTCCAGAATTCAGCAGAAAGTGGGGAACGGAGTCTTAACACTAGGTTCCCTCTGCCTACCCTGCTGTACGCGGGATACAGCGTGAAGCTGATTTTAATTTTTTTTTCAAAGGTTCCAGGCGGGTAGAGCTCCAGGCCATCAAGATTCCAGAACGAAGATCATCATCACCATCTCAAGTTTTACATACGGCGTCTTTGAATACTTTACAAGCTCCGTTTCCACACGTTGCTCGACCAGCTAACCCTCTCATGACGTGTCGACCCGTCCTGCAAATACTAACAACCAGTTCAAATTCACCTTGCAAGTATCGATAAAATTCTTCTCTTATCGCACTGACATAATGTTAAGTTACGTGTTCTCACGTACTTATGTAACAGCGAGCGAGATAGCTTAGTAATGTTTATCGATTTGGACGTGATATACAATGTATGTATAATAAAAGCTATCACGATTGTATGATATGATGTGATGTGATGTGATGTGATGTACTTTTAAATTGTTAAACGTATTTAAGTAGGAATTTATGGTAGGAAACTAGGTTTTTGTTTGTGCCTTTGTGCTTATAGGATAGGCAAATGCTTGACAAGTCATTTCTTCAATTTTTGTTTAGGTTTAGTTTTTTCTTTATTATTATATCAAAACTGCATAGTATATTTTAGTTGAATGTAATTAAAAAAATACAAAAATATTCAATAAATATTTTAGTATTTTTAATTACCGACTTAAAAGAATTAGAGACTCAGATTTGATAATATTTAATTCTTAAGAAATGTATATTAAAGTATTAATTCAAACCTACCGACAATTTGACCAGGGATAGGTTAAGAGTTAATTTGTACGCTGCAGAAGAAAAAGATTTTTAAAAGATCTTGGCTTATCTAAAATGATTATCAGTTTTTTGAGATTATGTATTTCATATATGGCATTAGAATGATCCTACATTTCAAAATTTGGTTAGGTACAGGAACCTGAACATGGACCAGGATATTTCAGAGGTTGAGGGACTTACTTGGGCTGCAAGTACCAGGCGCTTTTCTATTAGTCCTTGATAAAGTTAACTTTACAAATTATAGTTCTTCAAACACGGAATTTAATTACTACCAGAAAGAACTCCATTCTTTAGTGATGGGCAATACTTTCAGTGAACTTACTGTAATCCTCATATTTTAATAGTCTTAATTTTGTTTATCAAGGTTTATTTAAATATAATAAAAGCAGATCCTTAAGCTTTAGAATTCAAGAGAAAAAAAGTAATATGTATTGAAATTGTGTCTTAATTTCCTAAGAAATAATTATTTATATATTCATTGCATAATTCAGCATCAAGGAAGTGCATATCAAATATTGCCTAATATTATTAGAAATCACTAAAAGCATGTGGAAAACATGCTCTATCTTGTTAAAGAATTAGGTCGGTAGGTAATAGGAAAATGTCACGTTTAATTATTTAAATATAGTTATTTTTACTAATTAAAATAAAAAAAAGCCTTGATAATTGCAGTTTTGATTCCAACTAAGGCAGCGGAGGGTTTAAATCTGCGCCTCTTAGAAATTGTGTAAGCACTTTGACCACTTAGCCAGATGTTCTCGTCAACTACATCAAAATTCTTATATGCTTATTACAATTTATTTATGGGGTCTCGAAAAGTCTCGAAAATTTGCTAAAAAGTAAGAAACAGAGTATACTAACACTGTTTTCTGTGCCTACTTAATATATGCGGGATAAAATGTGAATCTCGAAGAAAAATTAAGCATCTTACATTTTTAATTTCATGAAACACGGTGGTAATATTTAAACTTTCAATTATGAAGCTTCTAATAAAAATATGGAATGATTTATAATATTCTATACTCCGCGGCAAGTTGCATTGATTAAAAACTTTTGGTTGCAAGAAATCAATCATATTTTTTTGCATTTTTGCAGACAAAAAAAATAGTTGTTCATAAAACAAACTATACTCTCTTTTCCTCAACCGAAAATGTCAAAGATATCCTTTTTCACAAGAATAATATATGGAAATATTTTTGTAAAATTTCAATGTACCTTTATATGATGTCCGAAATCACACACATGTACATATGCAGCTCATACACACACACACATACAGATACAAACAAGTGTTTATACCTACTAAATAAACCAGCACTACAGTAAAAGGAAAATCTATTACAATACATAATGTATAAAGTTATTATTTTTATGTTAACTCGAGGCCTTGAGAATAGCGTAAATTTAAATCGCGCCAATGTTGGATTAACTTGGCTTCCATTTGTAGAAATACACGTGAATTGTAAATCACGTGACAGGACTGTTATTGAGCTGTTTTAAATGAATACTTTTTATGTTGTTATGTAACGAACAGGTTTTGTGCATACGTTATAAACATCAGCTTCACGCTGTATTCCGCACACAGCAGGGTAAGCAGAGGGAACCTAGTGTTAAGACACTCCGTTCCCCACTTTCTGCCGAATTCTGAAGGCATTGCGTGTTGAGTGGCAGAACTCAATGCCGTGCTTTGCCTCGACAACAGAGCGAAGAAATGGAAATATAAATTTAAGTAAATATTTCATCTTCTCGAGTGAGGATTGAACCCACAACCAGTCGGTTTTACACTTCGTGCCGCTGCGCCACGACTGGCCTCAAATATATAAAAATAATATTTCATTTTTATTAAATTCGATATGGAAGACTTTTCTTTCTTGAAAGAAAAGCATGTTTGAGAGCATGAGCGTATCTAGACATATTTTCTAATATAGGAATACATCACAGTGGACAATTAAAAAAGGAAAATGTTATCGACTTCGAGTTATAGAAAGAGCGAAATGCATATCTCAATATTTTTTTTATGTCTATTTTTATTTAGGTATTTAAGTAATTAAAATATTTGTATTTGTTATTTACATCGTACCTATATGACGATTTAAAATTCCATAAAGATAACAAATATTTTCTGAAGTAAAATAATTAACCACTAACTAACACTGTTTAACCTTAACTTTATATAACAATAAAGCCTTAATAGAATTTTGTATAGACAGTAGACATTGAAAAATATCCACAAAATCACAACATAAAAAACAATAAAATATCAGTACGTATTTTTTTTTCGGGCTATATTTTATTAACTTAAATTTAATAAATAAATTTTCTGTTAACAGAACAGATTTTTTCAGTTAAGACTAAGATCAGTAAGATTTTTTCAGTCAAATCTGTTAAGAGAACAGTTTTTTTCAGTAATTGAACCTTTACAACAAGCCTGTTTAGATTGATCATAGATATTTGTAATTAATCAAATTGGATCAAAATTCAATGGTTATTTTCTTATATCAATTCATTAAAAAAAACTAAAGTAGAGTAGAAAATAACGATATAATACTAATATGAGGCTGTGTGTAGGTAAATGTAAAAAAAAAGAAAAATAATAATACTTTTTATTATACGTTGAATCAAGATTTTTTCCATATTAATTTTAGAAAGACGTCTTAGAACTAATAAAAAAAATGGCACGTGACTTTTGACTAAGTTCAAACACCTCGTGCTCTATGGGCTTGCCTCACGTTTTGCATTAAAATACTATCGGACGATTTTTGTTAATATTTTTATATACATATAATTATGTTAAGTATTATAGTTACCTATAAAAATACATTTTGTGATTAAGTGTTTGTTCGAAAAGATTATGTTTAATCGTCTGTATGTCTGTATGGTCGTATGGTCCACCACCTTAGAATTTTGTTACAATTGAAATTTATAAGACATAGGTAGTATTCAATTTGAGAAAACAATCGAGTTTTAATTAAAATAATTAATTAAAAAATCTACAAAAGTCAGAGCCATTTTAAAAAAAAATATCTCTACGTTACTCAAATTTATTTATTTTATAATATTTCGGTTGTTTTCCTTTAAAAAATAGATTATCTATTTTTAACAATATTTATTAATTTGTTTTTTATCTGTTGAATAATATCAGATCCGTTTAAATAATAGGTACTTTGAGTTATATAATGATTATCATTATGTTATCAAACGAAAACGAGATATATGAATGTCATTAAGGAGTCAATCGACTGTTTTGTTCACAAAAAGTACGTACGAACGTAGGTACGTATTTAGGTACGTACGTTTGTTTTTTGTACTTAACTTGAATATCCAAAGTTTTTTTTGTTAAAAAAAACCTAATTTCTTATTTGAAAATATAAAAAGAAATAACAGAAGAATTCAAAGCCTAGCCAAATACTATAAATATTACTGGATATTTTGTTTCCTTTTCATGTATCATCCGTTTCTTATGTATGATGAGTACTATAGGATTCATTGATAAAATTACTCCTGACACCACACAACCCATAATATAAACCCTGTAGAAAGTCACTTTAGTCACTTAAAATAAGATCTAGGATGACTCACGTAAACTACTCTTACATTACAGTGGAAGTCAGTTCTCGCTTTTTAGAGCAATACAGACTAATCATCAAGCAGATTTTTATTAATAAATAAAACTCTTTAGCCAGATTAATGGCGTATATTTAGTTTTTATTAGAGCTGTAAGAAAAATAAATTAAACATTTAAATTTGTTTAAAATGATTAAATTAAACATTCAAAGTCAAGGTCGGTATTACGTAACGTTGGTACCACACGTGACCAATAAATACCTACACGTGTGGCGCTAGCTTTACGACGTTACATAAGAATAGCAAGCCAACTTACAAAAACAAGATTTAATATGAGACTTTTATTGCTTAATTATTTATTTGAATAGATTGTGATTTAATTATTTTTAGTAGTTTTAAATTTAATTAGTGATGTAACGTATTATATAACATATTTAAATATTATGTTCTTTGTGTTTTCTGTTTATGTGTGAAATGTTATATTTATAATGTTTCAGAGGGGAGTTTCCCAATTTTCGAGATATTCAGTGACGGAACCTAGCGCCGGGTCGCACCGTCGGCGGCACGCTTTAAGTAATTCAATCCGACTTTATTCTTTATTTATCTTCACGTTGCATTACGTACGAAGCTGAGTAGCCATATAGTGTAAACACTCCGCTCCCCCATTTCCGCCCAATTTTCGAGACATTGCACGTTGAGTTTTAGAACTCAACACCACGCTTTGTTTCTTACCAGAGCAGAGAAGTGAATATAATTTATTCTCCAAAATTGCAAATGAACCCAAAACACAACTTATCTAAATACATAAATAGAGTACCTATCTCTCTTTAATGCAAAATATAGAGTACATATCTCTCTTTTAATGCACAATATAGAGTACCTATCTCTATTCTAAAATAGTTGTATCAATGTAAATAGATCCAAAGCCATAACACCTAATCACCAAGGTGAAGTGTCGAATTTAAAACCTTGTTTTTGTAATTTCAAGTACGTTTCTATATATGGCTTCTTATATAACAATATTTATTTAATTTGCCAATTATTTTTTATAATAAATAATGTGTAATTATTATGTTTTTTGTCATTTTATAGTTAAGTACCTATTGTTATTTGAAAAATATTCCGGTTTATTTTTTTTTTATTTACAATTATGCAGTCTGTATTCGCAAATTAGGCAGCGGGAACCTAGTGTTAAGACATTCCGTTCCCCTCTTTAGGTGGCGGAACTCGACGCTTCTTTATCTTGTGGTAAAAGCAATAATCGAA
>DWQW01012965.1:0-10508 GCA_018249695.1 Heliconius erato demophoon | reverse complement strand
AATGTAACGTTTATATAATCTAGGTAGACATAGTCCAGAGCTAAGAGCTATCTCCTCGAACTCCTCCATGTATGTATCTTCTATTATCATTTTAAAATCTATATGTAAGTTAGTGTTTTAGTAGCTCGAGACATTCTATAGACCTATTCTGATCGTCTAGCTTCAGCATTGTACGACGTCTTCGAATCTCTATAAACAGACTTTACAAGTACCCGGGCGGTCTCCCAAAATATCTTACACCTCTCTTAAGCATCTTTTCCTATTTTATAAATTCTTAAAAAAGTTTAAAAGCCAAAAAAATTCCGTGATCCTTTCAGTCTCCCTGGGCCATAGCAGCATTAGTAGTTATAAAATTTACTATACAACTTATTGAAATTGATAGTTAGGACTAACTTGGCACCTCGCTTGGGACTGGAAATTGACCTTCCCTGTTTTACCCCTGCAAACATTTTAGCGAAAGTTGCACAAAAACCAGATCAAGTCTAAGAAGCGTGGCCCTAATCCATCTGCCACCGTTGTTTACCACGTTTTAGTCTTCGTATGACATTTTCAACTTTTTATATGCTAACTTCGCCATCTGCAATATGAAAATTCAGCGTATCTGTTAATTGAGGCGGAGGCACATACATACACCTTATAAATTCTGCTCACCGCTGTAAAACAGCAAATTTGTAAACATTGGGAATTACTAAAATCTCGTCAGAAATGTTTTGTACTTTCCCGGAAGTTCGCTCAAATTTTATTCCTTAAAGCTCGTCAAAATTTTATTTCTTTCTGTCTCAGAATTTTCACGCTTCATCTTTTTCTCTACAGTGTCTCACATCATCATCCCACCATTTGTCGTGCTTTTACTAATACCTCGTTTTTCCCGACTGCTAAGGAAGGGTTATGTTTTCCGCGCGTATCTTGTATGTATGTAATATTCTTTATTACCTCATATCTCCAGAATCGCTGAACAGATTTACATAATTGAGGTATCGTTAGAATCGTATTAGCAGCCCGTGTTCTTAGATAGGTGACGTTAAAAAAAAACAATCATGGCAGCTGTGGGACGCCATTGGACTTAGTGAAAAAAAAATCGTTTCGAATACCACAATATGGGTATCAAATTCAAGAGCTTAATACGAGGATTTCAAAAAAGTATATCATTATTATCATTACCATAATGAATCCTAATAAAAAGTGAGAAATAAAAAAATATTTATAAAAACAAAAACCCCGACTGCATAAAAATAAAAAGAAAATAAACAAGCCCAATAGTTTATTAGAATTAACAGTCGGGACCTATAAGTAATTCTTCAATCAATGAAATCTTTACCAGGAACCTCGCATAATTTAAAGAGGTCCCGACTGTTAATCCTAACAAACTATTGGGCTTGTTTATTTTCTTTGTAGTTTTATGCAGTCGGGATTTTTGTTTTTATAAATATTTTTTTATTGTTATTAACATTCCATCTTCTTATGTGACAATTCGACTCCATGTTTGGACGCCTCGTATGGCTGCCTCAATATGAAGACAGACCTCTTGTCCTAGCAACGACTACATATTGATATGTTGTCCATAACTTGGCCTTAAATATACTGATCCACTAGGAACAATTCAGTCATATTTTTCATGGTGAGAATGTAGAAGAACGTGTGAATGGTTGGGCGGCCAAGGAACAGCAAAAAAGGTTTACGAAGGAAAAGTGAGCGGTAATAAATGTAGGAGGAGACCTTGGTTGACGTTCGAAAACACAGCATCATAGATACTGGAGAAACAGCATTTGGTCGCTCCGGAGGGCATGTATGAAGAAGTTGATGACTGTGGACGAGGTGAAAGAAGCATGTAGAGAGCATATCATTTGGCTCTCCGTTCTCTCTGACTTCCCCACTAGTAACGCAATATGAAGCTAAGTAAGTATTTAATTTGAATTGTTTACATATATAATATCATTGTTGGTATCACAGCATCATTTTCAGATGTTTTCTATTATTCCCACTATTATTATCAACACATTTTTAACGATTTTCATTTTTTTTAAAATAGATAGGGATAGTTTATAGATAGTATCTCGCACACTGCAGGGTAGGCAGAGGGAACCCAGTGTTAAAACACTCCGTCCCCACTTTCTGCCGAATTCTGGAGGCATTGCGTGTTAAGTGGCAGAACTCAACGCCGCGCTTAACCTCGACACCAGAGCGAAGAAATGGAAATATACATTTAAGTAAAATTTCATCTCCTCGAGTGGGGATCGAACCCACAACCAGTTGGTTTACAGTCACACCTCGTGCCGCTGTGCCACGACTGGCCTCAAATATAAAGGTGCATTGTAATATCCAAACTTATATCTTACAGCAGAATTTCAGCTTTACACGCTGGTTTTAAAAAAGACGTATTTTTTGGTTTATTAATAAAAATTTTAGGACTAAAACTAAAACTGTCATATTAGTTATTACACATTGTATTCGTTTAGAAATATTTCAAATATTACAAAGTTTTATTTTGATTACTCTTTATTTATTTTTATATTATTTTCTTTGTTAAATAAACACCAGTATTTAAAAATACACCACTTTATGTTTTTAACCTAAGTACCTACTTATTAATTATAATTCATTTATTGTGTCAACTATTCTTGTTTCTGAACGCACGAAACTAAATGAAATTTTTCTTATCAAAATATTCGCAGCAATGTTATTTTAATTGTTCCTTTCAATGAAATCTTGATTACGAGATAAAATCTCCAACACGATGGAGGATGAAATTGATGAATGCGTTCGAAAAAAGATCCAATGGCCACAGCTGCCAGGAAATATAAAAAAGGTATTTCATTGTTTTGAGTTGTTACGTGTTTATTTTCAACCAAATATTTCGTGAATGTAAACAATAAATTTCATATTTTGAATAAAATTATTTAATATTTACATTTATTTTTATTTCAATGATTTATAAACTTCAATACTTTCCAATGTTTTTAATACATTTGAATACTCAAAAATAATTATATTTTCATAGCTACTTAATGAATCTCCTAAGGAATATGAAAGATATATTTTCGAGTTCAGCATCAAAAACCAATTACGATACAGAGGAAGCCTTGGTAAGACTACATTTAATTAAAATATAGGCTAGATTCTATTTGTTTATATAGTTTTTTTATTTATTTAAAAAGAATGTAACATTGGTAATTGTAATTATAATATGTTCATATGTATAATAGAATATTTTCATATGTTTTTATTTTAGTAAGGACTGTTAGAAAAGATGAAAGGAAATATTATGAAGCATTAATACAAAACAGTATACAACGGCTTATGCTTTATCCATATCACCTTGCTGATATGATTGTTAAAGGTAAAAATGTTATTGAATTCTATATTGTAGACTTATAATGGGAACTGCTTTAAAGTTGGAGATTCTGAACCTCTGTTTCAACACCTACAACATCTAGCAATGCTATTAGTTAGTATTATGAAAGTATTTATTATTTCAAATGTTTGTGACATAAATTGCCACTAGGTTCTCTTTGTAATAATTATGTATATACATTCTATAAAGTTAATTTTTGTAATCAACTTTCAAAAATTAACTTACAATATTATAAGTAGAGTTATTCAGTAAGAATAATAAACCTAAACATTATGTGTTGATTTGAAAAAAAATGTATATTTCTATGTACTGGTAAAAGACAGAGTGCCTAGTACTAGTGTGTAAGTAAGTAGTAAGTAGTAGTACAACTAAATTCAATTAACTTTGGCATTAATGAAATTAAGATAAAAAGTTATTATCTTTCACATTTCTTGTAAACAAAAGCTTATTTTTTTATTGATTTTTAGGACTCAGGATAACACCTTTTATATATTACATTGAAGTTGTTGCTCTGTTGATTGAGATGGAAAAGAGCTACGACACAATGCCAAATTTCACAGCTGCGGACTGTAAGTAATATCATGAAGTTTTTCTAAAATAATAAAATACTACTACTATAATATGCTTTATGCGGTGTCCATAGCCGGGTAGTCAGAGAAAGAAGTGCTAAACGCTACTGTCTATGCATATCTCTTTCCCCTTGTTCACTGTCATCAACCTCTTCATACCTCCAGATGCTCCTCATGCTGTTCATGTGACCTTCCAGTAACTTTTATACTATGTTTTTGAAGGTCAACTGAGGTCTTTCCTTACCTCTCTTACCGCTTACTTTTCCTTCATTTGACATGTCCAAACCAACTAAGCACCTTCTTCTTAGTTCTCACTGTGACATCCTCATTAAAGTGGAAATACTTACAAACTCAATCTTCACATTTACAGTCAAAAGCTTCGACACTGCCACCCCAATAATGGTTAAAATTTTTTTTTTTTCATTTTACTATTTTTAGTTATAACTAGCTTAGCCAATACAATGTATCAAAAATAACAGTAAGTTACTATTATTGCCATGGCGCAATAAACTAATAATATATATGTATACAGTCAATCTGGGTAACTAATTCATTTGGGTAGAATTGATAGTGGTACCTCAAACTAGTTTTCTATAATTTTTTCGTATCAGGAACTATTGATTATTTTTATATAATATGTTTATTTTTATTAATAAATGTTAATTTTAAAAATAGAAAGAAATTTAAGACTTAATAAATGGAAAATACATATATAGATGAAGATAATGTTAATTTAGCTCCATTAATAATAAACATGCCAAATGTATTGCTGTCTGAAATTGAAAAAAAAATATATGATGTTGATACCAGTAAAATTTGTATAAAAGAGCCTGAGTTCTACATAAGTGATGACTATTTTGGTGGACATTATGTAATAGACAATTAATACTCAAGTTCTTACAATTTTTTTTGTTTGTTTTAATTATTTTCGCTTGTTTTTTTTTATTTGCCTAAAAGTTTTCTATTTGAACATGTTTTGAGTATTTTTTGATTCTACATTAATTCATCATTTTTTGAAAGTTACCCATTTGATGGGGGTAACTTTGACAGACTACAAAATTCCGTTTTTTTTAATACTGATGTATTTTAAAAGGTTTATGTGACTGTCTATGGACGAAAAATATATAAAGTACGTGTGATAGAGACACGTCGCAAGCAATGGCAACAAGCTTGGGCAGACTCGACCGGATCATTACCATCCCCGGCATTTAAAACTGGTGTGAAGTAGTGGCTTTACAGGCAGGCAACGCGCCTGTAGCTCCTTTCCGCCGCCGTAAGAGGCGGCGAGGCCAGTCATATCTCACGGCACGCCCGCGCCTCTGCGCGGCGGGGCCCAACGGTCGAAATTCCCCATGATTAGCGTACGCGGGGCATTCCCCCGCGATCGCCATCACTTCACGAGCGTCCATCAAAGCTCGTAATTTTTTTCTTTAGGGGCGAGCTACACTCGCCCCTTCCAGCCCGGTGACGCTGTGAAGACCAGTTTAGGTCAACAGCATTAAGTCCATTCGAAAAAAAAAAAAACTGTAGCTCCTCTGGTGTTGCACGGGGTCGTGGGCGACGGTAATCACTTACCATCGGGTGACCCGAACGCTCGTTTGCCTTGTCTTTTTCATAAAAAAAAATCTTTTGATATATTTTTTTAAATATTTTTGTTTAAATTATGAATTGTTTTTTTTTGTTATTGTCTTAACAGGCCTCCGTCTACTAGGCATAGGGCGTAATGAATATCTAGAGTTAGTAGCCAAAGCGAGATCTCTCGGAAGACGAGGACGGTCTCGGGCAATCCGTTCCTTATTGCCTCGAGTTCCCCTCAATATACCAATGCAGCCGTGGTGGAGAGTCGAACTTGGTTACGTACTAGAGGAAGACGTTAAAGTATGTATAGATTTGTGTTCGTATTTTTTTTTATACTTTTCTTGTGTTGAGTGTTCTTCTTACCAATCTTCGTGTTTCTTTTTTTATTAATTTATTATTATGTATTAACTCATTTTCATTATATAATTTTTCATAACATTTTTTTTTTTATATATATTTATAAATCTAATAAACGATTAAAAGTAGAAAATATTTAATTTTATGGATGATACCAATATTTTATTTAATATAATTAATATTTAACAGTTATTGCTTGTTTTATTAGCCTCTAGGTGAAAATGAGAGGGCAGTCATTGATGTGTTAATTGACCGCGGCTCACAGACAGCTGGCACGCTAGACTATTTTGTTGTCAAAACACTTTACAGGTATACATTTTTTTTAATAATCTAATAAGATTTTTTTGTTTTATTGTCCATACTAAGTTTATTCTTATGGTACAAAACATAGCAACTTTAATTTTTTTAATAAATAATGTAATATTTCATTTCCAAATTAACTAAGAAATGAAAGAGATTTTAAGAAGAGTTTTATTAGAGATAGATTTTTTATATTAAAATATAAATTGATTCACATCAGCTTCCATAGTAAAAAATATAATGGAACAAGAACTATTCGAAGGACAACATTTTTCTATAAGTATATATTTATGATGATGAGTGCATTAAATTACTTATAAGGCTATATGAAAAAATACTTGCACAATATTTTACAATAAAAATAATAAAGGTCAGTGTATAAAGAAATAGTAACACGATGAAATTAAAAGAAAATTATTCATTTTCCAAGTAGAAATCGAACCCACAACGTTCGCGTTTACACTCGGACGCTATATTGTTATTTAATATACTTTTGATATTACCTAAAAAAATATATTTTACATCTTATATTTCAGACGTGGCCTAATCTACCTAGATGTGCCCATCACAACCGCGGACAAGGTATCAGTGCCGCCGCTCAAAGGCTTCGTGATGAACCGCATAGCGGGCGATTACTTTGAAACGCTTCTCTACAAGGTGTTTGTGTCCATCGACGAACATACTAGTGTTGCTGAACTGGCGAGTGTTTTACAGGTGGGTTTGAGTTGTTTTTTTTTTTGAGAAAATTATATTGTATGATATGTAGATTTATATTTAGGTGTCTATGGGTGAAGGTAACCACTTCCCATCAGGTGGTACTACTTGTATTTTGTCGAATTTTCTAATAAATTTCAATAAAAATATTTCTTTATTTTTGTCACATATTATCGTCACAATAAAATAAAAAAAAAAGCATATTAATAATTACGAATTAACGAAAGACAATAAACAATAGACAATAATATAAGGTGGAGTGTGAGCTGGTGAAGCAGGCGGTGTCGCTGTACTGCCGGCTGGGCTTCGCGCAGCACCTGCAGCCGCCGCCGCTCGCCGCGCAGCACGCCTCGTGGCGGCACGCGCTCACCGCGCACACGCACCAACCGTCAGTGTATATCTTTACTAATATTATGAATCTGAAGAAACTCTTGCTTGGTTAAACGCGCTTATCTCAGCAACAGCTATTATGAGTTGAAATTTTCTTTTTATTTAGAATGGTGAATTTCTTAAGGATGGCTTTAGACTATATTACATCGCGTTAATGTAACCAACTATATATAGAATACATACAAATATGTGTGAGCAAGGGACGGAAGTAGGAAAAAGCTAGTAGGTACATAAATGTAGTTCGCATCTTGATTTGCGTGAACACTTAAAAGTTAAAAATTATATAAGAAATACATACTCAATGCATCATATCTTATAATTTTTCTTTATTACAGTTATAGACAAATTGCTCCTTTGACGTTTGATCCCCAAGTTGAAGAAGATCTACAAATGGAACCAGTGCTTATTAAAGACATGCCTTCTACATCTAAACAGGTATGCTTGTTATTTTTTAATATAGTCGACTCTCATTAATTCCAACCAGCGATAATCCGAACCTCTATAATTCGAAGTTATCACAAGTTTCCTAGAAAATCTCTTCACATTTCGAAGTAAATCAATACATTTTTATGCACTTGGTAATTTGAACAAAAATATCATCGCTTCGTGACAAAATTACGTGTTAACCTATAGGCGTCCAACGAACGAGAGAGAAAGATTAGAGAATTTACACAGATAAGTACATATTGATACAAGGTCAAAGTTGTATTTGTTTTTGTAATAATTACATTTTGACACTTTATGCTAGATACTTTGACACATACTTCCCGCATAAATAGTTTTTTTTAATTATAACTCAATTGATTCATTTGTAATTGATTATTACTCAATAATTCGAACTTTTCCTTTTGTCTCAAAAATTTTAAATATTTCATATTTCAAACATTTGATAATTCATAATATTTTTTATGTCCCTCGAGTTTCGAATTAACGAGAGTCAATTGTATAAATTTAAATACATATCGATATGCCCCCGAGTAAAGATTGTACTCACGGCCATCCATGTCTTGGCAGACATACGTTTTCCTATACCACAATGACCTCAATTTAATATAATTATTATTTATTTTTAACATTTTTAAAGTGATAATACACAATTAGGAAAGAAAAATACTTATTTAGAAAACGTATATACATTTGAACGTAACGGGACTCGAACTCGAAAACTCGAACCGTATGTACCTGAAGTGAACGTATGGTCAGAGTGCCTGGTCGGTTTCCAGGAGGCGCGAGTTCAAGTCCCGCTACGTTCAAATATTTATACGTTTTCTAAATAAGTAATTATTATTTATTTTATTTCAGAAATCTCCAATGGTTGCGCCTGAATATTCCAACAACAATAGTAGTGGACAGAGGGTGGCCGTGCTTTTCGATTCAACATTAGCCGCTTATCTTATGATGGGCAACCTGTCACCGGTATGTATGTCACTTATATTTAAAAAAAAAAAAATCAGCTTCACGCTGTATCCCGCACACAGCAGGGTAGGCAGAGGGAACCTAGTGTTAAGACACTCCATTCCCCACTTTCTACCGAATTTAGTTAGCATTGCGTGTTGAGGGGCAGACCTCAACGCCGCGCTTAACCTCGACACCAGAGCGAAGAAATGGAAATATAACTTATATTTATTAAATTAAATCTATAAAAGTATATGCTAAAAATGTTTTTTGTTTTAGGATCTTAAAAGTCATGCTGTAACACTATTCGAAGTTGGTAAACTGTGTGATGAAAGCTTGGACAGTTTACTTATGGAATTGGATAAGGTACTTGATCACTTTTTATTTTAAAAGCGCTTCTATCTACATTTTTAAGACCAGCAACGCATCTGTAACTCCTCTGCTGTTACACGAGGCCGTGGGTGGAGATGATCACATACGGTTTCCCGTACGCTCGTTTCCAAAAAAAGAAAATAATATTCATCATCATCTATCTGTCTATCTGTCATCCATCGCTCGACTTATCGTCCAAGGGATTACCTAACTGATATACCAAGCGATTGCCCAACCCATCGGCCAAGAAATTGAACATTTGATTGAGCAAATAGATTAATCAGTGTAAGAAAATCTTGCCACCATTCTCTCGATCACGATTCCGTCCGTCCGTTCGTCTGTCTGTTTGTTTGTCTGTCACCAGGCTGTATATCATGAAATATGTAAGAAGTTGTTATTTTTACAGAAGATGTATTTCTTTTACCGTTATAACAAAAAATACCAAAAAGTTATAAAATGAGTATATCAGAGGCCTCCGGGCGAAAGTCATGATATTTATTCTGTTTTTATAGATCCGTGTACGACTAATACTTAGCCAGTTATTATTATTATTATTTTATCGTTAATTATTATTTAAGTTTAATTCAATTCAGGTAGCTGGTGATCCAGAGATAGAAGGTGAAGCGCGACGGTACCTAGCGGCAGCTGCGTGCTTGCGTATAGCGCTGCGTACGCTGCGTCCACACTTACGACCGTTAGACTTGCTGCGCTGTGAAGCGCTGCACGCGCTCGACGCGCCCGCTAGAGCGAGGCTGCTGGCTACTAAGTACAGGTGAAATATTTGTTTAATCGTAATGTATTGAAATATACTATTCTAAGAGTAGAAGACGACAAATATTTGGCTTAACTTGGAAAAGCTCTTATCAGATTTCCAAAACGAAACGCCCTTGCAGACCTAGATCATTAATATAATGTTAATTAAGTAAGTAGCAGCGTTGAAGCTTAAAATAACGATTTAGTTAAAATACTTTATTAAAAGTAACTTACAATTAGACAGGTGAGTCTTGCTCAAAGTTGGAGACAAGAATAATTTTATTTATTACAAATAATTTTAATATAAATTTAAAGAAAGTTTTTCACAAAACAACGTATTTAATATTTTTATTTATCTTTATCAGCTTCACGCTGTATCCCGCACACAACAGGGTAGGCAGAGCGAATCTAGTGTTCAGACACTCCGTTCCCCACTATCTGCCGAATTCTGGAGGCGTTGCGTGTTGAGTGGCAGAACTCAACGCCACGCTTAACCTCGACACCAGAGCGAAGAAATGGAAATATAAATTTAAGTAAATATTTCATCTCCTCGAGTGGGGATCGAACCCACAAGCACGTATTTAATTGTTTCAGGCTAGCGATATCCACGGCGCCGCTGTCGCGCGAGGCGCGCGCGGGCGCGGCGGCGGGCGCGCTGCCGCACGTGGGCCCCGCGCCGCCCGAGGCCGCGTCGCCCTGGATGCGCCTGTACCTGTACCACGTGGCCG
>DWQW01012964.1:0-10508 GCA_018249695.1 Heliconius erato demophoon | reverse complement strand
CAAATAAGTTGTAACAAGTTTAAAAGAGGCGCGGGTTCAAATCCCGCTGCGTTCAAATTTTTATACGTTTTCTTAATAAGTAAGTATTTTCCTTTCTTAAGTGATGGAAAACTAAAATGTAAAAAAATAATAATACCATTTTCTCTTGCCAAATTCTAAGTAATTATCTTTGGATAGCGGAAAGTCAGAATCTTGCCACAGGAATGCTAACAACATAATATATATAAATGTAACAAATATATAGAAGAATTTCGACATAACTTAATGAGAACGTGTGGCTTAGTTGGTTACTTTTAAAAAAAGTATTTTTCTTTGTTAAGTGTGGAATAACAATTTTAAAATTTTAAAAGTAATATATATATTTAATTTTTTATTGATCGTTTCGCTCACTGTGATAATATGAAATCAAAATCTTTGCATTGCATTGGTTTTTTTACAATTAATCGACTATCATTATACTTTTGTTTAATATAAAGTATATGTATGCAGATATTTAAACAATTTTTGCCTTAACTCTCAAATTGAGTATAATCAGATTATGAAAGCACCGAGATGGAATCTCGTCCCGTCTCCGTTTCTAGAGACGCTGCGATCGCCTTTTGATGTTACAAAGTTCATGAAAACGGAAGTCCGAATGGTGAATGGTTTATTAAAATGTACTACCATTATTTTACTGATTTTACTCTTTTATAGCTTAAACGGTTTATCCTAATATAATCTAAAAACGGAAGTTCAAGTCCCCTTACCGTAGACAATTTTACAAACAATTTCAATATAATTAAACGGCCTTAGTAGTTTTCTCATTTTTTTTCCTTAAAGGGATTTGTTTTCAATTGTTAATGCAAACCAGTAGACCCTTTGTATAATGTGAGTTTAAGTGCACTTAGAAAAAAAATTATTAGATTTATTTATCTTTAAGCTTCACGCTATGATCCTACGTAACTTGGTAGGCAGCAGGAGCCTAGTGTCAATACTCTGTTTCTCATATACCGCCCAATTTTCGTGATATTACGCGTTGAGTAACGTAACACAACGCCACATGTTGCCTTATCAGAGCGCGGAATTAAAAGTAGGATCGATCCCACAACCGTCACGTTCTTAGTCTGACGCTGTGCCGCTGTGCAACGATGGTCTCTATTAGCATTTAAGTAACATTTATACTGGTTCGCTTATTAAATTTTGTTTGTTAATCAAGTCATAGCTTTAAGTGAAGATATTAACAACTCACTAATTTAATTACCGACGAATGAAATACAAAAAAACGGCGTTAAACTCCGCCATTTGTCTTTAAATTCAGAATTTAGAGATTTAAAGCGATGTAACTCTGAATCCTCTCCGCCTGTCCTACAAATTAATTCATAACTCCTCAGCTCAGCCGGTACCTACAAATGTATACATACATAATAGTAAATTGATAGAATCAAATGGTTTTCATGCCATAATCCTTTAATTTGTCTCAACAGCCCATTCACTTAATTGAGGACTTAGTCTCGCATACCGGAGGTTATATTGAATTTGCTTTGTTTACATAGAACTTATGCTGTAAGTGGATGGATGTACAGTATGTTTCATATTATGTATATAAAGGCTATCGTGGCACGATTGTAGGTTCGATTCCCACCACGGGAAGTGATTTATTATCATTACTTCGCGCTCGTAACATTGAGTGCCGTCACTCAAATGTGACCGGAAAGTTGAACGGAAAGTGGGATATGTAATGTTTTTGGTTTGGAGGTTCTTCTGACCTGGTATATGCAGGATATAGCTTGAAGCAAAAAAAAATATTCTACGCTACGCATTGGTTGTGGATTCGAATCCCATTAGAAAATTTTATTAATTTTAAATTTAAATATATCTTTTAATTTTAGAGGATAAACATGTATGGAATTAAAGTTTATTGAATGTGATGAAGGATAGCTGACAGTTAATGTAATAAAATTATATATTATACCATTGACTTTGAAAAGAGCAACTGTTGAGTTTCTTGTCGGCTCTTCTCAGCAGAACTGCCTTCCGAACCGGTGGCAGCTTTTTTTTTGTTATATGTTCATTCGACGATTGAATAAAGAATAGTTTGAATTTGAATTTGAAATTCTTTCGATTTTACGTCTTTTACGATCAATGTACGACCTTCAAACTACTGGAGTCCAACGCCATAATTGATAGCTATACATAAAGTCAGTAAATGTTGAATATGCGGAAATACCTACAATATTTACTATACACCTATGTTTGTATTTAACAAAAGTAAAATTTTACTGCCTTCTTTTACCAATTTCATTTATTTATTAGTTCAGAGACACAGTTCTATCATTAAAAAAAGATAAGAACAATAAAGATTTTTTTATCTTCTTGCTTTATCCCACATGCAGCACCGTAGGCAGATAAATCCTAGTGTTAAGACACTCCGCTCCCAATTTCAAGATATTGCGTGTTGAGTAGTGGTAATTTTCGTGCTTTTGATACCGAAGCAAGGAAAATAAAATAATTAATTCTTAAACAGGTGCTCCTTTTTACAATAAACTTGTAAAAACAACTTATTTATAAGAACGTAACGCAAATGGGGATTCAGTTATTATTCAAATTAATGTTCATAATATCCTTTTTTAATTTATTTTTTAGCTTCACGGTTCATCCCTAGCGGGCACCAAATGCTACTGAATATTCATACTTAAACTATTGAAATAAATTTGAGTAGACAATGTTTTCAGTTTCGAAACAGATATTGAACCCCAAAAAAATTTTTCAACCTCCAATAATGTGATTTAAGAAAAAAAACATATAAAAACAAGTGAATCCACACTAAAAAAAACTAGTAGATTCAAAAAAATAGTTCATTAAAAACTAAAACACACGTAAACTTCTTGTCTACGTCAACGTTTCAACTGACACGACTCGTGTGTGGCCTTATTAGGACGCCTAGAGCTTTAAACAACGGAATAGTGGTGTGTGGTATATCGAAGTCTATGATTTTTTTATTTGTTTAGTAGTACAATAATTTGCTTGATAAATTGTTAGAATGGCCAGTGCTAGCTTAAAATAGTGGTTTTAAATTGGAATTCCAGTCGTAGAAATATTTTCGTTAAAATGCCTAGCATATCTTAGTGTTAAATTCTCCGTTCCCCGCTTTCTGCACAACTTTTGAGACACCACGTTATGTCGATGCGCCACGACGGCCTCAAATAGTAACTTTGTGTTTTTTTATTAAAATTAAAAATATTCTTCATTCATATAGATTTTTACAAACATTTTTAAATCTTCGAATAAGCATATTTTTCAAATTACCTCATAACTTACAATACAAATAAATATCATTAAGACGTGTAATAAGTATAATAATCATAATACATAGTTTAAAATGCTATTCTACACTAAAGAAAGAAAAATATTTTTTAGAAAGCGTATAAAAATTTTAAAGTCCATAAAAACTCGCACCTCTTGGAAACCGTCCAAGAGCTGTTACCACTAAACCATACGGTTTTAGGAAACTACATCTAAAATTTTTTATTCACGTGCTTATAACTTCCGGAAGACAGTTTCTAAAAGGCGGGGGTTCAAACCCCCTGCGTTGTAAAAAAACATCATCGACTATGTCCCAGCACTATTAAACGTGTGCTCGGTCTATTTATACAAGTTTCTTCACAACGCGCTTCGTACTAGATTTTTAAACTCATATTTTCTTAACGTTAGAACAAAAGTAGGTCCCATTTACAGATTGTCTTGAAGAATGGAAGCTTTTTTTTATTTTATCTCAAGTTAAATTTAAAGTATTTAATATGGGGAGGGCAAAGAGAACGTAGTGCTTATTTAGATAAGGGACTCTCCTTAGGGAGAGTATCGACTCTGCAAGCTCGTGTGCAAACTCTTACTATTTGAGAGACATTTCGTGTTCAGCTACTGTAATTAATGCTGTATTTTGGTCCAACGAAAACAGTAAAGCCAAAACATTTATACCAGAAATAAAAAAAAAAATTATAATCTATGGTTGAGGCCGTCGTAGGCTGAGGTACAAGCCTGTGACTGTCAACACGACGGTTGTGGATTCAATTCCCATTCAGAGTGTGGATGTGAATTAAATGTCATAACACTAGGTTCCCAGATTCCCTCTGCCTATCCTGCTATATGCGGGATACAACGTGAAGCTAAAAAATAGTTTCTCCAGATTTGAATTCACAACCACTGCAAGAATGAGGAAATATTTGGTACATAAGGACATACACTAAATGCGCCTAGTTTCCTTTTTTTGTTGTTTAATATTAAAGTGGCTACATGATTTACGATGTAAGTGATAAATTAAACGTCGGATATAAAAACGAGAAATTCTAACTATTAATAGTTCTCGAGATATATGTATTATGTATTTTGGGAGAATGCGTTCATTTATTTATATGAATATGTTCGTAACATATTTTTTTTTATAACTTAAGTTTTTTTTACGCATAATATATTCCGCGTATCCAGCAGGGTAGATGGAGGTATCCTAGTGTTAAGACACTCCTCGACGTTCCCCACTTTTTGAGATATTGCATGTTGAGTGCGGAACTCAACGCCGTGCTATGTATGTCTTGTAGAGAGAGGACATGAAAATAATTCTTTCTTTCGATTGGAAAATAATTAACTAAATTAAAGAAGTTCTCTTTCAAAGAAAAAAGCTACAGTATTTAACTGTATTTTACCCTCTAACGCCGCTTAAGGTTGAAAAAATACTTAAATGGACAACGATTTACATGTAACACGCTTTTTTATTAGATCGCCTTGTAGCTATATTACATAACTAGTGCCCCGCGTGGCTTCGACCGCTTGTACAACACAATTATTTATTTTCTCATCTCAATTACGTTCGTGATCTAATAGCATTATCATTTTGAATATAATATCATACGTGGATAGCTAAAGTTTAAGGCAACTCAATAAAAAAAATATAGCAATATTGTCGAAGGCAACTCTTTATATCGACATAACTTTTTTTTGTGAACTGATTGATACGAAACTAATATTAAATGTTAAGTGAAGCAGAATCCAATAGTAAAGACCGTATTTAAATAGGTGAATTCGTTTCTAAGATTAGCCTGAAGAAACTCACATACGAACAGACAAAAGTTTTAAAAATCATTGTTTTGGTTTTCTATTATATTAATAAAAGCCCCCAATGGTACAGCTTGTCTCATATATCTTCCATGGACAGACACCGAGCTGTCATGATTACATTATAAGTATTTATAACTATTTAATAAAATCTAGAAAACTGAATCTGACCCACACGTAATGAATAATTATACTGCAGTTAAGGGATTATTATTTCAGTCTCACGCTGTATCCCACGGAAGGCCGAGGGAGGCTAGTGCTAGGACACTCTGTTCAAAATTTAATTTGGGAGACATTGAGTGGCGGAACTTAACTCCGCGTTTTGCCTCGACACCAGAGCAAACAAATGAAAATATTAAATATTTTATTTGGTCGAGTGGGAACCGAACTCACAACCTGTCGCGTTTATAGTCACACGTGATTTTAATATAAATAAATATTACAAACACTAACCTGACAACACAATACTATGGTATATTCGATCTGATCTGGTCAGACAAATAGGAGAAGCCTACTAAATCCTATTAATATATTTTCTATAATAAAGTAATCATAAGAAAACACGACAAGAATAAGATAAGAAAAGATAAGAAAAAACCGTTTTATCACTAAACGTACGATATATTTCCCCATAGACATTTCAAAAGCCCATCGAACTGTAAAGCTCATTGGCAGTTGCTCAACTGACTCTGCAGTTTGAGTTATATAGCTTTTGTTGCTTAGACAATGTATTAACGTGTGTTCCAGTTTAAAGCGAGTCGATGCTGAAGTGTCTTGAGTGTAAGACTTTTATGTCTATACTAATCGTCGCCTGCAACTTTGTTTGTACAGACTTTGAGATAAGAAATGGAACTCCCGTTTTTTTCTATTGTTTCCGTTTTTCGTGTTCTGCGTTAACCTTTTTTTTGCCATTTCCGTAACAATTACTACGTGGGATACTCTCTTTCTTTCTCTTAGTGCCTACACTCGCTTATCTATCTACGTTCTACATTTTCAGTTAGAAATTTATTTATGTCCACAAATTTTAAGTGCGTTTTCTGTCAGTCACTCAGTAAGAGTAAAACGCTATTATTGGGTTCAAAGTTTCAAGTTTTAGTATCATTAGTAATATATAGAAAGAACAAAATAAATTTATTATTATCTGCTTACTCAGCAGAAAGAATCTAGGTTCAAGATTCTCTTTTGTCTTTGTACTTTGTTCTTGAGCGGAGAAGATTCCCCAATTTAGGAAATGTGCCTACTGTTGAACAATGTCTTAAGAATTGGATAGTGAGTGGAGAACGGAGTGTCTTAATATATGTCTCTTCTCCTATACTGCAGGATATAGCATGAAATTGCTTACATTACCAACGGCACAAAAATAATTGGTTTGATACTTAAAATGTTTAAAAAATACATATGCGAATGGAAGTCGCCTTCGAAGAGTTTAAAAAAATTAATTCAAAAGCAACCTTTTTCCGCGCCCCTAAACCTTCAGCCTCATATTTTTTACAAGATTAACGCTATTTACATATAAAATGATTACTCAAGAGTGTTTCTAAGCTTGCATTTTCCTCTTTTTAATTTAGGTTTATTACATAACTTTTTTTATTAACCAGAGAATAGTGGATTGATTAGATTAGGTTAAACCAAGCGTGGCGTCTCACATTCGGGCGGAACAGATCTCTCTTTTCCGGTGAGCGGAGTGTCTTCACAATAGTTTCTCTCTGCCTACTCTAGTAAATGCAGTATACCGCACAGTATAGTGTGTGGAGCTATTTAGAAAAACTATATATATAGTACACATACACACATATATACTAGTGATGAAATGGATATCTATATCTGTATCCGTATCTTTGTCCGCGGATATCCGAACGAGTAGAAAGCCCTGAATAAACAGTGGAAAATTATTAAATCTAATCTAATCAAATTCAATCAGTTTATGTATTATATCTTAAATCAATTATTTGGAACCTTAATTAACTAGAAATATTGTAGGAAATAAATTAAATATCTATATAATGCGATCTCATTATCAAACGTGTTTATGATAACCTTGACTAAACATAGATATTCGGATACATATCCGCGGAAATACTTTGTTAACGATCCGGAACATCACTAATACATAACATCTACATACGTTTTAATTATAAGAGCACATTATTTAAATTAGATATTGCAAATTACAGAGTCGATGATCATCTGAGAACTAAATTGATTGACTTGATTATCACTTAAAGCTGTACACCGTTGTGGTTCAGTGGTGAGATCGTCCAAAAATACATATTATTATATTTAAGTAAACTGATCTATATCAAGTTCAGTATTATACCGATCAACGGAAAATACAATTCATAAAAATTGATAAACTGAAGTTTACGAGCATTTTGTGCCAAATTTCTTAGTTATAGGGCCACCGGAAATAAACCGTACGTAGGTATATACGTAGATTTAATATTTGACATAAATGTGAGCTTGATACCTCTAGCATGGTCTTGACAAAAAGACAGACGGACAACAAAGTGATCGTATAAGGGTTCCGTTTTTTCTATTGAAGTACGGAGTTCTGAAAATCAGAATTCAACTCATGTTCAACACTTTTGCCGACCCTAACATTATCAGAACGCTTGGCGTCTTATGCCAGAGCGGCAAAATAAAATAATTTATGCATGATCACTCCTCGAGTGGAAATCGAACCCGTAACAATGGCGTTTACAATTAGGCCATCAGTGCATCAGGCACTGCGTCACGACGGCATTTAAGTTAATGGATACAATACATCACCTTCTTACAAGATAGGTACAGGTTCGAATGACAAATTACTGGAGGTAAACGTTAGAAGTGAATACTTTGAATCCATTAATAAACATCAAATCTCGACGTTCCCCAAATTTTAGATGGATATTACAGAGTTATGTTTGACGTGTGTATATTTTGTTCCTTATAACTTTTAAGGAGGCCGTTCTTGCATGGGTTAGCGTTTGACTGTAAAGTCGACGGTTGACGGGTTCGATTCATAATCAGGGGAATGAATAATCTTCATTACCACGCTCTGTTAACAAAATAAAACGAGGCATTAAGTGCCGCCACTTTTTTTAAAAATGGACATATTTTTACTTTGCTACATCTCAATCTGAAGGCAATGCTTATATTTAAAAAAAAAAGAAACAATTTTTTCTTCGGCATTATGATATTTTAATGAAACGGTAACTTTTTATGTGACCATTGTAACTTCTTCAGAAAGAAATAGCTAATTATTAAAATAAAAAAAAACCCAAAAAATTACCAAAAAAAAATACAGGTAAAATCACAATTTACACTAAAACAACAAAGTGCCGCCTTAATTAGTTATTAAGAGTTTGGAAGCGGGTGAATTTTAAATGTTTATTAAACAAAAAGCTAAAAGAGATGTAATTAGTACTTCGTTTTAACGTTAATTGTTACATAGTTATATGAAATGCTAATTTTGTATCAGCAGCATGTTGTTATGTTGTTATGTATCCCGCTATAGCAGGGTAAGTAGAGGGAACCTGGTATGAAGTCACTGTCTGTCTGTCTGTGAATTCGAAACATTGCGTGACATTAGGCTATTTCTATACGTGAAAAAAGAGTGAGTCTTAAAAATAAGCTAAACGTATTATATACGCTCAAACATTCCCCTTCCTGGGGAAATGAATTATCTTCATTAACTCGCTTGTGCAAAAAAGGAAGAAAAAATTGTAAGCGATTTCATTTAAAATGTCTTTTTAAAGCTTAAAAAATTCGAAACATTTAAAGCATTTCAAAACTAACAAAAATTTTACAAAAAAAAATTGAATCAAAACATCATATTTAATGATGAAGCATAAAGTTTTCGAAAAATTTTACACCCTTTTTTTTTCAAATTATACACGGCCCATTGACTGTTTAAGTCAGTCGAATGTTAGTGTATGAGCAAAAATTTCCAGTCCCTTATGAAACAAAACTTAAGTCATTAACGAATGTTACAAAGTGCTTCCAAATGTCGAACACAATTTAAAAGATACAAAGTATGAGCGGTAGCGATTATTTTATGTTGTGATGTTTTTTTTTTAATATTATTTTGGTAAGGAAAAGTTTGCTGTTAATATTATGACATTTCATATTACTCTTATGGCATGTCATATTACTTTTGTGTGAATATGGTAGGGGAAATTCATACCCAACAGAAAATGGAGAACATAGTGTTCTAACACTAGGCTATGCATACATATTGCGTGATTTTTTTCCAATGTGTTGTATGCTATTTGCCTTTACAGCCTCATCTGGATTTATGGGAGGTCAATCTAGAAAAACTCTAACCTTGGCTTGGTCACCTTTAACTAAGAAGTTTCTTGTGACACATGGATCTCGGCTTGCGTATTTCATACGTAGTGGAAGGGTTTGCATCGCTCGGAGCAAGCTCAGTTTACTAAGTAGTGCTGTCACCCTGTCGGAAATTGAAGATGGCACAATCCCGCGCCTAGTCGCGCTTGGGATGCTGTGTAGCTGGAACCTCGTCTCCACCAGTGGGGACGGTATGTGCACCTTGTGCGTTTGCGTTTGTATATGACTCTACCTACGTGTAGCGTTATACATAGCCTGCAACCTTCTTCAGCGCAAATGTCAGGAATTCCTGACACAAGCGACTGAAAATTAAACCCACGACGGTCGACGACAGCTTCGCCATATGACATACAATTTTACTATTACGCCACATAAGTGGTATTTAAATACGGTCAATATATTCAAAGATTTAGCCGTGATCTAAAATAAGACACTCTGTATTTATACAACATCCCATGGGAGAAACAAAACATAAAATTAATGCTGCCATTAAATGCCTATAAGGGCGATAACGTTATCTGATCCTTTGATCCTGAAATGTAGGGATAAGTCAAGATAAATGAATAGGATTAGTTAATAGCATGACTATGTGTACTCGGGTCGGCAGGTTCTAAACCCATTCTTATTTTATTTTACATAGTTTAAAGTGATAGTTGTGGATTTGGTGTTCAATTTATAAGAAGGATTATATTTCAATTATTTAAATTCGCTTTGCTTAGAAGAAAATGGGATGTCGAATTCAATAATTTAAAAAACAATATCTCTAAAATAAGGCGGAAAAAAGGGAATTTTTTATGTAGGAAAATCGTGAAAGCATATGACGGAAATGTAAAATCATGGAGACGAAAGAGAGAGGGCATTCTTATCCATCATCATAAATGGGACGCAATATAGCTAATGTTATCTTCCGTCTTCATGTGATGTGAAGCTTGAAGCAGAGCCTGACTCTTGCGACTACAGCAGAAGACTTCGTTCATAATAATTAATTAATTGAATAATTCATTATCCAAATAGTCGAGAATAGCTAGCGGCAGAGCACGAGTAGTGCACCAAAGCAATGCCAGAGCCAAGATTGCTCTTTAACAATTAAGTTG
>DWQW01012963.1:0-10508 GCA_018249695.1 Heliconius erato demophoon | reverse complement strand
AGAGCGAAGAAATGGAAATATAAATTTAAGTAAATATTTCATCTCCTCGAGTGGGGATCGAACCCACAACCAGTCGGTTTTGCAGTCACACCTCGTGCCGCTGCGCCACGACCGGCCTCAATTAAAACAATTAATTCACTCTATTGAGGATTGAGTCCTCAAACGTCACGTTCATAGTCAGACATAGTCAGACATAGTCAGCAAATAAATCAGCTTCACGCTGTATCCCGTACACTGCAGGGTAGACAGAGAGTTAAGACACTACGTTTTCATTTTCCGCCGAATTTAGGGGGCATTGCATGTTGAGTGACGGAATTCAACGCCGCATTCTGCCTCGACACCAGAGTGAAGAAATGAAAATATAAATTTAAATAAATATTTCATTTCCTGGAGTAAGGATCTAATCCACAACCAGCCATACTTGTGCACCTACGCCCCAAGTGGCCTTGTGTGTCGTCATAATTTGGTTAAACAAAGTGCTTAACTCTTAAGCTCTGCCACTTAGTATATGGTATGTATAATTTTAGGTTCTCTATGCAAAGCAATGGGCAGAAATTAGTTTAAAATAAAATTAAACATATATTAATTTTAAATGACATCTCATGTTTAATTTTATCTAATCACTTAAAAAAAATTAAATGTCTGTTTCAAAATTTTTGTCCGTCCGGGCTATAGCTGAACTTATTTTTATAAGATTTACACTGACGAATAGAGAAAGTTATAGAACAACATATAAGCTTATTTTTACCCCAGGGTTCCCATTCACGCAGAAAACACGAAGCTTTTCTGTCTAGAAGATAGTGTTCCCCAAGGTTCTACAGGTTCAGTTCTTTAATTTTTACGAATATTACACACTTTAAATGAAACTATTTTAACCGGATTAATCGCGTATATTTAAAATTATACATTTTTGTAAGCCCGACGTTTCGAACACTTTGCAGTAGTCCGAGATAACGAGTAGACTGGTGGTGGTAGACGTGGTTCGGTAAGGTAAAGCCGCGGTGCTTAAATTTGAAAATCAGTGGTAATAACCTGAATTTTATATTTCGCGGTGTCTATGGAAAAACCACGTCAGTCCATTACGCGCTAAGCTCTAAGCCTTATCACACTGTTATAAGGTTGGATTTTATTGAAATGATCTTATGTCATAAATCTGTGTGTAATAATATTTAAAATTTTTGTTTATATTGACCGGTGCCATATTTTTAAGCCGTATTTGTATATTTGCAATCCTTTATCTGGTGTATAGTTCGAAGCTCATATATCTCACTTTATAGCCATATATGGTCCGCCTAAAAGTCAAAATGTGAAATATAATTAAGACTATAAAAATACTTATCTACTGTAATAAAAATAATTTCTTACCAGCTGCAGCAGCTGCTCTTAGTCTTGCAGCTTCATCCGGAGGTATCGCCATATTGCCCAAAGTAGGTAGCAAATACCTCAGGTATCGATTCCGAAGTGAATGCCATGATCTAACTAAATAAAATATTAATTAAAAATATAATTAATATTACCGGCAAGTCAAATGAAAGCTTGTAAAACAATACCAAAATAACATTTTAAATCATAAATAAATAAATAACTCAGCTTCACGCTGTATCCCACACACAGCAGGGTAGGCAGAGGGAACCTAGTGTTAAGACACTTGTTCCCCACTTTCTGCCGAATTCTGGAGGCATTGCGTGTTGAGTGGCAGAACTCAACGCCGCGCTTAACCTCGACACCAAAGCGAAGAAATGGAAATATAAATTTAAGTAAATATTTCACCTCCTCGAGTGGGGATCGAACCCACAACCAGTCGGTTTTACAGTCACACCTCGCGCCGCTGCGCCACGACCGGCCTCAACGACAAGGTCTCGGCCGGTTTTAAATCATGATTGGAGAAATACTGAAATTGTGCATAAAAAACTTAAATATTGAAAAATATATTTGCCGAAAGATCATTCTTCTAATAACGAAACTATACGAGCGGAGTTATTTTGCAACTAACAGAATCATCCTTTTTCGATCTAGTATAAAACTATTGCCGCAGGGGCACAACTGTGCGTCTGTAAGCGCGACGGTTGTGGGTTCAATTTCCACTCGGATGAAATGTTTAATATTTTTATTTCCTCGCTCTGGTAACGAGGCAAACTCGGCTTTGAGTCTCGCCATTTAACATGCAATGCCTTCTTAAGACCAGATTCCCTATCCTATCGTGCTATAAGCGGGATATAGTGAGAAGCTAAAATAAAAAAGGGGCCGTCGTGGTGCAAGAGTACAAACAAAGGTGTGACTGTAAAGCGACAGGGTTTGATATTCACTAGAAGGAATGAATTATTCATTTCTTCGCTCTGCACCAAGGTAAAACAAAAAAAAGCCCGGCGTTGAGTTGATCACTCAACACGCAATACCTCTAAAAATTTGGCGGAGAAAGGTTCATAAAAATAACCTTTCTAAAATAAAAAGAAACTAAAATCAACTCACATCGTCCAGTCTTCTTCTGGAATATCGGCTGTAATTCCCTCCATAGGTTATTCCCGTTGACCTGCCTTGCCCGACTCGGACCCTGAACCCACTGTACAATCACTGTATCCTCTGCTGGTGTATACGGCTGACGTTTCGAATCATCACTGATATATAACCTAAAGTATGTATTGTAGCTGTTGTAGATGGTGGTGGGTTTGAGTCTTTGACCGTGGTGGCAGTAATGCGACGGTTGTGAGTTCGATTCCTACTCAGGGGCATTAATTATTTATTTTCATTTCTTCACTTTAGTAATAAGATAAAATCCGGCGTTGAGATACACCACCCAACACGCTAGGTCTTAAAAATAGGCGGAACGTGTAATAAACTGTATACACTTAAGCATAAAATTTATGCGAAAAATGTTAGACATAAAAAAGTGGGTACGATTATCTGTAAATATATTGTACTGGGAAAACGTACAATGCAGGCAGAAGCTCAAGATCATATTGCCCGATCCACACTCTTCGACTAAGCGAGAGGAAACGAGTACAAGAGTGAGGATGATTTGCTCATATCCCTGCGTTTGTGCGAGCGAGGCGAGCTCGCTTCGCGTTACGTCGGATTTTGAAAGCAAGGTTTTTGAATCACACCAAATACTTCGAAAAAAGTATTTGTTTTTATTTTTTTCGTACCTTCAAAAATGACTGAGATTTTAAGCATTAAATTACGGCCTCCCCGATGAAATCTGGCTAAAATGTGACGTCACGGTGCATCTTGCCAGTCGGCGCTTGCACGACACATCTTCATACTTTGGCTCGTTTAGCTCTCACGGTTTCGGTATAAATTTGTTTTTTATAGGAAAAAAAAGAAATGATTTAAAAAAACCCTTATACTCGTATCACCCGTAGTCGGACATAATATAAGCCGAGTGACGTCACCCAGCAACTAGGCGAATAAACGCAAATTTACAAAAGCGGTGAGATTTTACGACGCTGTAATTTTAGAAATACTGACCCAATTGGTCAGGAATTCCAAAGCTACAGCAAAATTTTGATGAGACAAAAACAGTTATTATTTACACGAGTACGCGCATTAAATGCAGTACATAACTGTTATAATAAAATTTTGATGTGTTGGTGGTAAGTAAATCTCGAGTATGAATCGCTATCAATTCTACAGCCGCCAATTTCTAAGACTTATCCCCAGAGTATCTAGGAGGCAAAACGAGGTTAAGGCATTCTGTTATTACTACTCCTCCGCCCATATAGAGTTAAGTGACAATAATCAATGCCACCCTTTAAGTTCTTTCGAGTCGGTTTGAATTCACATATACTGTGTTTTAAATTCGATTACGGATTCGAAACAAAGATTAATGGATTTTTCTTAGCTTTATTCTCACACGCTTGTGCCCCTGCGACACGTATGGCCCCTAGGAACTATATAATATTTCTGAATCATTATTTATTGACTCCTTCCTTATTCCTCCTGGCATTAATCCCGGCGTATGTTGCCAGGGCCTTCCTGCTTAATCTACTCCTCTTTGCTCAATCTGTAACGGCCTGGGTGGTTAGACCATTGGCTCTCATGCCCTGCATGCCGACATCCAACCAGCGCTTCCTTGGGCGTCTGGGAGGTCTAGCTCCAGAGACAGACATAGCACTTCCATCCAACATAGTTCCTAAGCCGGCTCTATGCCATCCCAGGTGACGCTCTTGGAGCCTATCCGCTACGTCACAGACCCCAAGACTACCTCGAATGAATGTGTTACGTATGTGGTCAGACCGCGTTACGCCGCACAATCACCACAGCATCTTAACTTCCGTGACGTGATGCTCCTGAGTGTGCCGAGATAGTGCTAGCTAATATTCGCTGCCGTATAAAAGAACCGGTCGAATGATGCTTTTGTATATCAGCCCCTTGAGCTTGGGCGGTATTCTGCAGTCGCAGACAATACCAGTGACCTCCCGCCATTTGGCCCAGGCAGCGCTTATCTGGCCATGAACATCGTGATCGATGCTTCCAGACTTGGGCATGACAGATCCAAGGTAGCTGAAATTTTCTGACTTAACGGCTGGCTCAGGACTTATAAGGATAGTGCTCGAGCCCGGGCTCCCGCAGGCCATGTACTCAATCTTCGACACATTCATTTTAAGACCGCCGTTCTCAAGCGCACCCTTCCAGATGTTGACTTTACGCTCCAGCATCAGTCGGTTCTCGTAAATATGTACTATGTCATCGGCGTACATCATCAGCTATGGGGGCTGATCGTGGATGTGGGCCGAGACAGTATTGAGCACTACATTAAATAAGAACGGACTAAGAGCCGAGCACTAGTGAACCCCTATTATAATCTGGAAGGGTTTAGTGTCACCAACAGCAGTCCTAACTATAGAAGCGGAATCGTGGTACATATCTCTGATAATCTCAATATAGGCCTCCGGAATGATTTGGGTCGAAATGCCCATCATACACTGACAAAGGCACACAGTCAAAGGCTTTCTGCAGATCTAAAAAGGCCACCTGCAGAGCTCTCCTTTTTTTCTGAGGGCGAAAATAGTATCCAATGGCAATAGTGCACGATCCTGATTGAAATCCATATTAAGACTCAGAGACAGTATACTCTCGGCAGAGCCTGAGGTCGATCATGCGCTCGAAGAGCACTGCCGCTTCCTTTGTAAATAGTGGTAATGGGGCAATAAATCCGAGTTTAGGCGGTGGGTCGTGATGAAGGCTGCACGGGTGCTGAGTGTTTAGCAACTCCTAGAAGAAGCTTCTCCACCTCTCCTTCACAGAGGCATGATTACAAAGCAGCGTGCCCTGGGAATCTCTGACGCTCAGACATGTTGCGATATCTCGCGTCATTTTATCCCGGAAACGGGCCAGTTTGTAAATGAGCTTCTGCCCCTCCACAGTTTCATGTTTTTCATATAATGGTGTGGCTCTGGCCACAGTTCTTTTCGTGCACGTTTAGCTACTGTGAGTTGGATTGCTGCCACTTCTCATAGGCACCCTTCTTTTCACGGGTCACCTCCTTCATCTTATCATTGCACCACCATTTCTCCATGTCAATGACACGTCCACCCACCACACTTGATCTGAGGCCTATGTTTCTCGGCTACTTTCTTCTTCGGAGTGAGGTTAAAGTCCATGACAAGAAGACGATGTGGGGCCCTCAGGCTTTCGCCTGGAATGACTTTACAGTTAATTACCCTACCTATATGACACCGTCTGGTCAATAAGTAGTTAATTTGAGTTGAATGGGATCCGCTCTTATACATAATAAGGTGCTGAGAATTCTTTTGGAAGAACGTATTCACGACGGCCAGGAATACTTTCTTCCTCTGTATTGCGAAGACCAAGTCCAAAACCTTCGTGAACACGTTCATACGGCTCAGGAGCCTTACCGACGTGACAGTTAAAGTCGTCTAAGACTTCGGTAGACGGTACAACAAGTAGCCCCTCTTCATACTGTTCCCAGAATGTCTCCTTTTCGGCCGCGCTACATCCCACCTGGGTAGTATAGGCACTGATTAACTTTGTGGTAACGTCCTCAATAAGTACCCTTACTCGCATCAAGCATTTGGAGCGACGGTCAACTTATGGGAACTTATTCTGAAGCTCTTCAGAAAGCGCTACTAGACCCAGTGTATATAAGAATCCTGTCCGATGTTATGGGACTTAGTGCCTTTCCAGTGAGTTTCCTGGAGGAAAGCACACTGGACCCGACATCTGCAAGTCTCTGCTTCATCCGGTTAGAGCCAATATTTCACGTAGCAAAGCGGTGTTTCCGTCTGGGGACTAGCGTCTTTAGCCTTGCCTGTACTTGACACGGTAGCCCTTAGCCACTTGTCGCAGGAGTAGGGCGATGTGCCTGCACATAGTTTTGCGGCGACGCCCTGACCGTACACAGTCTCATGGTTTTTCTTTCTATTTTTGTGGCAGATTGCGGTTTTTTCAATGGAGCGATTGCCATCTGACCTCCAAAACAAAATATGGCCGATAAAATAAGAAAGAAGATAGGTAAAAGACAACTGAAAACTAAGGAAAGGAGGAGGGGAGGGAGGACACCACTCATATGAACATTGGCAGCTCAAGAATCCGGAGTCGCGTACCCGTGTGCCCACAAACAAATATCGAATAGATATAAGCTGGACACCCTCTGAATAATAATGTCATTATTTATTTACTATAATAAACAATTGAATTTATAACGAAACCGCGAGAGCTAAACGAACCAAAGTATGCAAGCGCCTACTGGCTAGATGCAACATGACGTCACACTTTTAGCTAGATTTATTATAGTCATTCTTCTCATCAAGTTATTTTTGAAGATAGGAACGGTGACAACAAAAAACCTTGGCGTGACTCATTGGATTGTATCAAGAAAAGTAACAATAACATTTAAAACTATATATAAATTTATATTTAATAACTATTTAAATGTTTCGTATTTTATTAAAAAATCTTAAATTGTACTTATAAATCAGGTTTAGACTTACCGTTTCGCAGTCACGACAGCTAGACGTGGCATTTTTGCTTTCTTTCTCTCATCACTCTGTTGGTCACTATCACTGCTCACTAACACTGAGTCACTATCGTTTTGTGACTCTTTGTTATTTAATTCATTAGATATAACTTTATCACTAACTTTTTGTTGGTCAACAATTTTTTCTTTGATATCTTTATCTGTAGTTCTATTTTGTATTTCTGTTTCCTTTCGTTTCATTAATTCATTTTCATTTTTTTCTTTACGTTTTTTTGGTGAATCATTTTGTCTTAACGATTTGTTCTCTTTTGCCTGTTTATTATTTTTTTTTAAATCATTTTTTTTCATTTCTTGAATTTTATTTGCCGATTCATTTGTGTTCTCATTTTTATTTATCATTGCATTCTTATCCTTTTCTAAATCATTTTGTTTGGTTAAATCATTTTTTGTTATTTCATTTCTTTTCTTTGACATTGGTCGTGATTTACTTCCTTTAACCAAGCCTGAAGGTGATAGACACTTTCCAGATTTTTCATCTCTTAAGATAGCTAGACTGCTTCTTTCACCCAAGACACCGTTAGATTTTGTATTTTTCTTCCAAATGACATCTTTTTTTACATTTTCTTTGTCAAATTCATTTTCATTTGTTGTATATTTCACCCGTTTCCGCCTCGCACGCATTCTATATTTACTACTGCTAACTTCACTCGCTTCTTCTACGCTTTGGAGGCCTAAATTTTTCATGAAATCTTTAAAAGATTCACTCAACACGCTTTTCTTTTTAACTAGTTCAGTAATTTCTTTAGATCTTTCCACGTTAACTAAAGGATTAAGTTTGTAAAAAACAAGACATTTGTAAAGATCGTCGCTGTCAAAACGTTCTAAATCAATACCAAATACGTTATCATCATCGTGTTCAAGAAATGTTCTTAACAATAATATATCTTCTTCACTTATTAACAATTCTTTACAAGGCTCTTGTGTTTTAGATGATTTAACACGTCGAGTTAATGATGTAGCTAATTTTCCATTATTATTGATTTTTTGTGAATCTGTTGTGTTAAACACATCACTACTCTCGCTCGATGATCTTTTACGTTTGACTGATTTTTCGGTACTTTTATCGGATTTATTTGCATTATTTGTTTTTTTTATAATAGAGTGGTTTAATTTGTAATTTATTGGAGATTCAGTGACTTTGTGTGAAGTATTTTTGTCAGTTATAGAACATTGAACTGCTATAGTCCTAGTTATAGGCTTAAGTATGTTATTAAAGTTAGCATCTGTATTTGCCCTGTAATATAATAAGAACAAATGTTATTAAAATTACGACGTAGCTAGATGAGAACGTATGGCTTAGTAGTCAGAGCGCCTGGTCGGTTTCCAGGAGGCGCGCGTTAGAGTCCCACTACGTTAAAATTTTTATACTTTTTTTTAAATAAGTATTTATATTGTAGTTAATTATTGGAATAGTTTACTGCAGTAGGTAAAAAAATATATTTTACTTTTATTATTATGAAGGAAAATGTTAGTTATAATTACAAGGGTGAGCTTAATATTGTTTTGTTGAGATTAACGCCTTAATGGTCATATAACAGGGTGGCTATAAAAGTGGCGGACCTTATGCCGCTTACTACCAGATCGGAGACCTGAAAATAATTTACATATTTAATGATAGAGTAGCAACAATGTGTTCAATTAATAATAGAATATTAGACTACAATGATATGTCTTTACATATCACAAAAAATAAACGGCGGAACACAACACAAGCAAGCTGGCAGGACCTTAGGCTAGCGACGACGTGACGGTGAAAATGAAAAAGAACGTGCTCAGGTTGTTTGGGCACATTGAGCGAATGAGTGAAGAAAGAATGGCAAAATAATATATAAAGGAACAGTGAGCGTTAAGAAAAGCAAGGGAAGACTTTGATTGGGCTAAAACACACTATCGATTGTTGATGACAATGGTCGAGACGTAAGAGGTACGCGAAGATAGTGACAGTTGAGGTAATTTCAAGCTAAATAATAAGCCATAAAACATAACATAATAACACTAGAATGTACACAATTGCAGTTGTTACTAATTTTGCAGTTTAACAACTTTTGTTTTTTCTTTAATAACGAGAAAGATGTTGTTATTGCGTGATTGTGATACTTAGAGTGTAACGTTGTATTAAAAATGTGGTAAATAGTCCAAAAAGAAAGTGATTTTGACATAGTTGTTAGATCATTTTGACATAGTTGTTGGACAAGTTCCAATAGAACTGAATATAATAATAATAATATTCCAAATCTTAATAATATATAAATAAAGATCTTTATTCCAAATCTTAATTTACATTTCAAATGTTGTAAGCAGTATTAGTGTTATTTATGTAGTTCCCTCTTTGGATGTAGGCCTCCTCTCCTCCGGCCTCCAGCTTGTTCCATTTAACTCTGTTCTCAGCCTTTTTTAGCCATTCTTCGCCTGCTACCTCAATTATATCATCTAACCATCTTTTATATGGTCGGCCAACTTTAGCTAATAGAGTCTGTCTCCCTTTATACCACCGTTATCTTTAACGCGAGCCATGTGACCGACCCATCGCCATTACATTCTGAGAGCCTGGGTAAGAGCGTCTTTTACCTTTGTTCTTTTCAATTCATATTGTATTTTTTCAATTTTCTTTCTAAACTAATATGACTCAATGGATTCCATATTGAGCTGTGGCTGAAGGTGCCAAATGCTTTGTTGTAATCAATAAAGGCCACATACAGAGATCTATTGAACTCTCTGTATTTTTCTGATCGGTCTAATGCTTGAATGTGGTAAGTCGTGCTGAAACATGCTCGAAATCCAACTTGTTCTCTTGATGGTGACTCCCCGATTGTGTTTGATACTCTTTTCAGTAGTATGGCAGAAAATAGTTTGTAGATCATTTGTAGAACTAGCTAGTAGACTAATTGGCCTGTAATTTCCTATGTCTAATGGGTTCCCTTTTTTATACAGCAATATAATATTTGATGAACACCATTGCTTTGGTACAGTTTCCGAATCCAAAATCCTATTGAATAAGTTTGTCAAATCATAAAGTAGTGCTGGTGCACCTAGTTTTATGGCTTCGTTTGTTAAGCTCTCTGAACCTGGACTTTCATTTTTCTTTTCTCTCCCTTTAGTTTATTTATCCAGGTTCTGTTAAGTCTTAGTTCTTTTAAGGCTCTTTTAGTGCTTCTGAATTTATTTATTTTTTGTACTCACTGTAGACTTTCTTTAAAGATTTTTTGACTCTTTTAAATAGGTCGCTTAGTTTATATTTCTGGTGCTTTTTTTTACAGAAAAGACAAGGCAAACGAGCGTTCGGGTCACCTGATGGTAAGTGATCACCGCCGCCCACGACCCCGTGCAACACCAGAGGAGCTACAGGTGCGTTGCCTGCCTGTAGAGGGGTTATAAGGTCACTACTTAAATGCCGAGGGTGGTAATGATCCGGTCGAGTCTGCCCATGCGTGTTGCCATTGCTGGCGACGTGACTCTACCACACGTACTTTAGTCGCCTCTTACGACACCACCAGTACCAGGATGATCCTAT
>DWQW01012962.1:0-10510 GCA_018249695.1 Heliconius erato demophoon | reverse complement strand
CGTTTACGTTTGCACATCGAATTATATAAACATTAGTATAGTAAAACTTTTATAGTGAATTCTATTGTGTTAAGTGATAGTTCTGTGATTCGGAAGAGGTCAGCAGTGTCGTCTCGTATATACGTATATGGTACTTATAAAGAACGAAGGGCCTTATTCTCTTTGGAAGTTATAGGAGCATAACATGTTCTATTACGGTTTGTTTTGTTGCTAAGATATTGGTGTCCATGGCTTATTATTTGAAATATTTGATTTTATTAAATTATTATTTATTTGAGTTTAAAAATGAAATTGAGAAATATGCCAAATATAACATATTAAATCTTTACTTATTCAGAAAGTACTACTTCTTTTCCTAAGTGTGGAATAACACTTTAAAAAATGTTAAAAAAAATATTAAATCTTTGTTTTCGTACTAAAACTACATACTTATCAAAACATTGTTTAATTATTATCTGTACAGTATGTTAAACTGATGTCATACTAGATAACATATATTATTGAAATTACAAAAAAAAATATTTAAAGACGTTATAGAGTTACCATTAGCCATGTTTATCGACTGCGAAGGGCAGGTATTCGCATCCCCTTTTTTCTGACGTTTGTGGGACCTCTTTAGTCCTTTCTTTACGGGCGAGACTTATTCTACTTCCCCTTATTCTTTAACTTTTGTTGTTGTGCTGCCTATTAGTCTTGTTACAAGGCCAGTTCCAAGTACTATTTATTTTTTGATATTTTTACCGCTTTAGGATTTTTAAATTTGAATTTGCGCTTATAGCAATATGTATATTAAACAAATAATTTAAAAACTCTTATTTTTACCAGATAACAGTACCCTAGTACATTTCTCTTGCTAAACAAATTGACAGCTACTCTACTTTCACATATGCTGATATACCTACGTCTAAACTATTCCTAGTAACTAAGAACTATTAGGGTGTCAAAGAAATTAACGCCAACATATTATAGGCCAACGTTGGAAGCCAAGAAGCCAAGAAACTTGCTAATTTACTAAAAACGATAGACAAACTGAAAATAAACATCAAAGAAATGTGTTTACGGTTGGTTCTGGTTCAATTGGTGTCAAATGTTTGATATAAATTCTTTTGATGTGTTTTATGTAGGTGATAGGGCATCTAGCGAGTCAAAATTTTATTACGCTGCTGGCAGTCCGTACGCGACTATTATTTTATATTATATCAAAATTATAGTGGGGAACAGTGTGTCTTAACACTAGGTTCCCTCTGCCTACCCTGCTGTGTGCGGGATACAGCGTGAAGCTGGAAAAAAATCTAAATTTTTGCGTGAAAGTATAAAGGTGGATGTTATCCACCTTTATAAATTTTCAAATTTGTTATATTATTAGAATAGAATAGGAATTCTGTCGAAATATTAAACACACTGTTTAATTAAGGCTAGCGAGATTATCTGACGTAAGCCGTTTATGAGCTTTCTCACATTTACTTTCTTTATAATCCAACGTTTATTATGTGCAATAAAATACTGTACAACTGTTAAATATATGTTTAAATTCAATTAAATCAGCTTCATGCTGTATTCCGCACACAGTAGAGAAGGCAGAGGGCACGTAGTGTTAAGACACTCCCTTCCCTTCTTTCCGCCGAATTCTGGAGGAATGTGTGTTGAGTGATGGAACTCAACGCCGCGCTTTGCCTCGACGCAAGAACGAAAAAATCGTAATATAAATTTAAATAAATGTTTCATTTCTCCGATTTGGAATCGAACCCACAACCAGTCGCGTTTACAGTCACACTTTGTGCTCCTGCGCCACAACTGGCCTAGCAATTTAGGTTTTTTTTCTAATTCAAAGCTAAATTTGATGATGAATACATTAAAGAAGTTGTTCTGTAAATAGATTCTGTCAACGATGACCTTTTGTTGAGATCATTCAAAGTGCTGATAACTTTTTTCATATCTGGTTTATTGTGATTCGAGTCTCTACAGTGTTCAAATACACTAACAATGCTCTTAGAAAATATACAATAGATTATTTTATTGTTGTATAGAGAACCAATATACTTTACAATATGGATGTTTCTATATAAATAATTGTGAAAAGGAAATTAATTATCTAGTAGTATTATATACGAGACCAGTCGTGGCGCAGCGGAACGAAGTGTGACTGTTAAATCGACTGGTTGTGGGTTCGATCCCCACTCCAGGGGATGAAATATTTACTTAAATATATATATTGTCATTTCTTCGCTCTGGTGTCGAGGTTAAGCGCGGCGTTTAGTTCTACCACTCAACACGCAATGCCTCCAAAATTCGGCAGAAAGTGAGGCTGATTTTATTTATTTTATTATATACATTATATTGCACTTTTTTTTTCTATCTAAGCAAATCTGTCAGTCTTCAACTATAAACAGATTAGTTAGATGATTAATTTACGACTGGCTTTACGATAATTAAGACATTTAAGAGAAAGAAAATAAATTAGAGAGTACTAGAGATTTAAATGAATTAATTATGATATACTAAATAGGGAAATATGCGATATAAATATGTACAAAATATAAACGAACTTTTTCTTATTTATAATATGTAAATCTGTCATACATATGTATGTTTGTGTGTATATATTTCTATATATATAGTATTTATATTGGTTTAAAAATTGCAGTGAAACGCATCAAGATCTTGTTATATAAGAGTAGTATCGTGATCTCGTCACCGTTGATGTCTTAAGTAAAATTAACAGGTTCTCTTTATAAGCTACATAAATATATACATTATGTTTTTTTATATATATTATGTTTTCTATTAATAATATAGTTAAAAGCACAGACAGCGCTGTATAATTACTTGACTGTGAGCAAATATAATATTTTTTTAATTCCACACTGTATCCCGCACATAGCAGGATAAGTGATAAGAGACCTGGGAACCTAGTGTGAAGACACTTCCGTTCCCTACTTTCCGCCGAATTCAAAAGGCATTGCGGGTTGAGTATCGAAACTCAATGCCAATATCCGAATAATAAATAAAATTTTCAAAATATTTAACTTAAGACAAGACAAAACAAGACAATATTGCACGTGGCCGTTCCAGATGAATATCATGAATAAATATACTATGTAAATAGTAACCTACAAATTTCATCATTTGGCCCTTGTTTGCTCACTCATTGCACGAATTACAGCTTCAAGCTTATTATGTATAGAGATAGACTCTTATCAATTTAAGCATATATAGTACCTGTAGAACGCTGGCGCTGTTATCTCTTATCAGCAATGTTAACTACGAAACACTCCTTTTAGGTTATCAAATTGTCATTCCTATTGTACATTCTTAGCTTATAATTATTATTTTGTTAATAAAGGAAATTTAATTAGTTTAGTTAAGGCCGCCGTGGCGCAGCGGCACGAGGTGTGACTGTAAAAACGACTGGTTTTGGGTTCGATCCCCACTCGAGCAGATGAAATATTTGCTTAAATTTATATTTCTATTTCTTCGCTCTGGTGTCGAGGTTAAGCGCGGCAATGAGTTTCGACACTCGACACGCAATGCCTCGGAAACTTCGGCAGAGAGTGGGAAACGGAGTGTCTTAAGTGTTTTTGTCTTACTGCATTAGGTTCCCTCTGCCTACCCAACTGTATGCGGGATATAGCGTGAAGCTGATTTATTTATTTAAATTTTATTACTTTAAAAGCCTTCTTTTTAAATATTTTATTTTTATATAAATAATAGCAATATTCAGTATAGCATTTACTCGAAGTTAGAATACGCCATCTTCAATCAACGAAGCGCCTGTACAACGTTCTTCAATTGAGGTTAATTTATACGGAGACGGAGAGATATGTAGCGCCCCTGTTGTTCAATAAGCTAAATGGCCTAGTGTATTTATATTACGTTTATAAATGTTGGGAATTTATTTTGAGATTTTATTGGTAGAAAAAAATCATATAAATATTATGTTTTTTTCTAGTAGGTATCATAAGACGAGATTAAATTTTAAAGATAAAATAAAATCAAATAAATCAGCTTCACGCTGTATCCCGCACACAGCAGGGTAGGCAGAGGGAACCTAGTGTTAACAGGCACCGTTCCCCACTTTCTGCCGAATTCTGGAGGCATTGCGTGTTTAGTGGCAGAACTCAACGCCGCGTTCCGCCTCGACACCAGAGCGAAGAAATGGAAATATAAATTTTAGTAAATATTTCGTCTCCTCGAGTGGGGATCGGACGCACAACCAGTCGGTTTACGCCGATAGAGAGATTCGATAGAAAGTGAGTGGGCGGAGTGTCTAAACACTTATTATTTAACGCGTAAATCTTTAAAATAATATATTAATTTGGCATACTAACGCCTTATTAATTTTGTAGGCTAGTCGGACGTGTTGGAACTAAAGTATACAGAAACGAAATGACCATTATTTGTGGTAACGCCTACTGAACGACAAATTTACTTAAGGCATTGTTACTTACCCGTTTCCAATTTATTTTTGAGGTTGGTAACACTGTACTTTACGAGCTACCTTTCAAGTTTAAACCCTTTTGGGTATAAACAGAAAATAGCGCGCTTGTTTACAGAACAAAGACAATGAACTCGTAAAAACTATATAAAACGAAAACTTCAGTTACTTTATATTTCATAACGGCGTTTGTTTACGCCGTGATACAGATCGGGTCGTACGATTGAGGTTTCCAGGATATGTAAATAAGAAATAAATCAAAATAAAGTAAGCTTCACGCTGTATTCTGCACACAGCAGGGAACGCAGAGGACGACTAGTGTTAAGACACTCCGATCCCTGTTCCCCGTTTTCCGCCAAATTTTTCGAGGCATTGCGTGTTGAATGGCGGAACAGAACGCCAGCCTTTTTTGATGCCAGAGCGAGAAAATGCAAATATTAATAAACAATTATTCATTTCTCCGAGTGGAGATTGAACCCACAACCGTCGCGATACAGTCGCACCCTTGTGGCTAAGTAAGAAATGTAGTAAATATTATGTACAAAATAGGAAATAAAAACACAGTTTCCGTTGACATTGGATAAGTTTAATAATAACATCCTCTATTCAGTTATTATCTATAATATCGTGGTTGTATAACTCCGGAAAAATTCATAACCTAAACGTTCTTGGTGTAACTTTCTAATGTTACCAATATTCAAAAAAACACCTTGCGTGCACGATAGTACGAAATATACACTATTTAGAACATTGTGCTTAATTCCATACAACCATAAAACTTGGCCTAGCTTTACTGAAATATGATATTTTTAATTTTTTTTATACCTATTGCATTTCTGAGTTAACCTTTCAGATATTTTTCATTTATTGTAATCGTTCTAATTTTTTTTTATTAGATCCTTTACCTTTAATAATAACGTCCTGAAAAAACTAATGTAAAATTATTGTCTTAGTTGTCTTATTAGGAGTGTCTTAACACTAGGTTCCCTCTGCCTACCCCGCAGTATGCAGGATACAGCGTGAAGCTGATTTTTTTTTTTATATTTTAAGTCAATTATAACATATTATAGAATCACATATTATTTATCGTCCATTACTTATATATCGTATTAATATAAGATACTCAGACAATGCAGCGGCAATCACTTTCAGCTATTTGAAGCAATCAATTCTTGTACAGTTTGAACGTCTGCTATACTTGCGATAGATAGATATTTTATGACAATCTATTATTAGAACATATCATACAGTCTAGAAGTCTATTGAGACAATGGCTGTGCTAATATTTCTCCTATATTAATATATATAGAAAGATTTCGTCGATTTAATTCTAATTTGTTTTTTTTTTAAATATTTATATAGGTGTTTGAAATTACATACTAAATATTTTATATCAGCTTTACGCACCGTAGCGTTTGGCGCTCCGTTCCCTCTGACTACCCCGCGAGGGATAAAGCGTGAAGCTAGTTTAGTTTAGTTTATGTTAACTTACAGTTAAATTTACCTATTAGTCATATAGCGAATATAAGCTATACGAGCTCGTACTATTATTTAATATGTCATCAGAAAGTGCCGGGAATAAGCACTATGAAAAAGGTCTATAATAATTCCATATGTAAGAGTTAAGACAAAAAATATAAGATTCGTATGTACATATATATTTATTTATATACACACATAATTATTATAAACAATGGGTGATCTTCAAGTAAAAAGCCTATTGTATCAATCTGACTTAGATTTCAATGACTACGGTTTTTTTTTAATAAAGCCAGTCGTGCCGCTGGGGCACAGTGTGTGATTGTAAATGCGAATGGTTGTGGTTGATCCCCACACGAGGAAATTAAATATTTAATATTTTCATTTCTTCGCTCTGGTGTCGAGGCAAAGCACGGTGTTGAGTTCCGCCACTGAACCCGCAATGCCTACAGAATTCGACGGAAAATGGGGAATGAATTATCGTAACATAAAGTTCCCTCTGCCTACAGATACAGCGTGAAGCTGATAAAAAAAAGCATCTAAAATTTACATTTCGTACTGTACAAAATGCCATAGCTAACACAAACTTTTTATAAATATGTTGAAATTTAATAAAAGAAAAAATTGTCAAAGTTCATAATTTTTTTAAACATCACCAAATGATATAAAAAACTCGTGTCAAACAGTTATCAATGAATTCATAATACTCTAAAACCCGTTTCCAAATTGCGTCACTAACCGTCTACGTTGACCTTGAAAGGATACTTCATTTTACTACAAACGATCAAAATTTATGTTTTCCACTTTATATTCTTTGTAAATGCTATTCCGCATATTTAAATATGCAAATGGCGTTTAGTCAAAAATTTATATTCTGCTGGACATATGTTAACATGCAAAAACACATAAAATTGATGACATTAAATAATTCATACAATGAGTTTTATAAATACATTCTAAAATATATAATATTATGGGCAACCAACGAGAGGTTTTCCAAATAAGCTCAAATTAGCAGCACGCAGGTTCCGAGAACATCCTCACACGACGGTACCAACTGGTTTGGAAGTAAACAGATGATGTAGGTAGTATCCTTAAGTAGTTTATCCATTATACTGAACAAAGTGAAGTACGGAAGGAAGCTCTACAACCGACCACGTGGTATCTAGCTGGGAAGTGCCAAGTAGTTCATCCACTTAAACAAGATAAGCCGGTATCAGCGTCAGGTTACAGTAAGCATAATTAGAATTTTGCTTGTGAACTGTTCTTCCAGCGAGGTGGTCTTTCTGAATCGGCTTAAAATTGTTGATAATAGTATAACGCATGACATGTGTCCGTTAGCGTTGTGGCAGCAATCTTAGAGGTGTTTTATCAGTTTGATATGTGATAACGTTCTATTGTTTTAATACTTACATTGAAAATAGGGTTATGTTTTAACGTTTATCTTAGAAATAACAAAGATATTAGAGTGAAGAAATAAAATATTTCATATTTTTATTTCTTCACTCTAATATCGAGACAATGCGCGGCGTTTAGTTGCGTCACTCAACACGCAATGACTTCAGGATTCGGCGGAGTGGCAAACAGAGTGCCTTAACACTATCGTGAAGTTGAAAAAAGTAATCATTTTGTAGAAAAAAAGATAATAATTTTTTAGTCTTATTCCAGGCTTGGTAAAGAAAAATACTTTTTAGAAAACACATAAAACTTTGAAAGTATTGCGATTTCAACCCGCGCCTCTTGAAAACCGTCCAAACGCTCTGACCAACTAAGCCATACGTTCTCATCGGGCTTGTTGTAAATAAATATGACGATAGGTGTTCAAGAGAATGTCAGTAAATTAGAATTAATTTTTGATTTTGCATTCTCCAAATACGTTACAGTAGATTAGTAGCTAGTGATTAGCATGACAAAAAAGGGTATGGGATGTCAGAGGTCACAGCGATGCCCTTAAAATAGGGCTCACAAGCGGCAGACAATGCCCTACCCACACAGCATTGGTTTTATGACCGATGTCTAGATTATTCGTTCATTCTTATGTCCCATTATTGATATAATAGACGTTTGATTGTATCGGTTCTTGTTATTGTTTACTATGAACTAAAATGAACAGTTTACATATATTTTTTGTTGTGTTGTTGTTTTATTAAACTTGATATAAATATTTTGAAATCTAAATGATAATTTATAAGTATATTTTGCATAAATAGGTACGTCAGCTTCACGCTGTATCCGGCACACAGCAGGGTAGGCAGAGGGAACCTAGTGTTAAGACGCTCCGTTCACTACTTTCTGCCAAATTCTGGAGGCATTGCGTGTTGAGTGGCAGAACTCAACGCTGACACCAGAGCGAAGAAATGGAAATTTTAAATATTTCATCTTCTCGAGTGGGTATCGAACCCACGACCAGTCGGTTTTACAGTCACGCTTTGTGCCGCTGCGCCACGACTGGCTTCTCGACTGGATGAATTTTAGTGCCAAATGAAAATATAATATCGTCAAATAATGCGAAGTAAAACTTAACACTTAAAATTAAACTATTTTTTTATATTTTCTGTAAACTTATATCAGTTGACCGCGTTTTTAAAATTGTAAATTTAAGCATATGACGCTGTCGTATCGTATGTCTAACCGTGTTCACCGCACCGGCCATGTGCTGAACAGATGCGCTCCTTGAAACTACTAAATCGTTCCACTTTAGTTCCTCTCTATGTTCCATCCATCCAGTCCTTCAACCTTTTAATTATTTTCAGACGAGTACTTTGTTTATATAATGTCAATTTACTTTAATTTTTAATTTCGTAAATTAATATTATAATTATCATTAAAACATACGTTCTTTATTTTACTTTCACGCTGCATCCCACACATAGCAGGGTATGCACATGGAATCTGGGAACGTAATATCTTAACATTAGTTTCCCAGGTTCCCTATGCCTAGTTTGCTCTGTGCGGGTACTCAACATCGAGCTTTACCTCCTCGTTACCAGAGCGGGAAAATAAAAAAATATTAAATACTTAATTTCCTCGAGTTGGAATTGAACCCATAACTTACCGCCTTTACAGTCAGACGCTTGTGTGGCACAACCCGCGACTGGCCTCACCAGCCCTATTCTTAATAATTTTATTTTTTTTTTCTTATTATATACATATGTACGTACAAATGTAAAACAACAATTTATTTGTTTTCCTCATAGCTAAAGGTCGTTTATAGTGACTGATTAGATCATCATCACCCTTTTTGCGTGTTACTTGATTATTGATATGCTCCGCGTCTACATCAATAGAATATTTCTCCATCGCACTGTATAAATATTTAAATAAGTGATTCCCTTCGAATATATATAAGCCGCACCTATTTTATTTTAAATTATTTAAACAAAGTAATTTCGAGGCCAGTCGTGGCGCAGAGGAACAAAGTTTGACTGAAAAAACGACTGGATGTGGGTTCGATCCTTACTCGAGGAAATGAAATATTTATTGAAATTTATATTTTCATTTCTTCGCTCTGGTGTCGAGGCTAAGCGCGGCGTTGTGTTCCGCCACTTAACACGCAATGCCTCCGAATTTCGGCGGTAAATGGAGAATGGAGTGTGTTAACACTAGGTTCCCTTTGCCTACCCTGCTGTATGCGGGATACAGCGTAAAGCTGATTTAAATTGATTTAATTTTTTAAGTAATTTGAAATCGTTCTACGTAACTTAAGTAAATTATGAGATTTGGTTGTGTGTTTCGTACCTTCGAAACCTGTTCTTGCACTTTCTATCGGATGATATAAAATATCTATACTTGAACGATGACGTTGCGAATTGTGCTAAAACTACTAAAACCCTTATATAATATAACTAGTTATTTATTTCTTTACATCGTTTATACTACTACTACAACTTTTTTTACTTCTATTACTTTTTTAAATGTCATGTTCTTATAAATTATTATATAAAATAATTAATACGTTCAATTAATACTGTTTAAGTATATAATGTTAACAACAAGTATTTTTTTTAATTCGTCACAGTTTTTTACGTTGAACGTTATCATTCTCAAAAGAACATTTGTCAAAGGTTAAAGATTTTGGTGTTAATATTGGTCTCTGTTGATATGGTTAATGTTTATTTTATTCTTATTTCTCTTGTTAATAATAAATATGAGATAATATATATTTGTTACCTAATTTTTTTCTGTGAATTATGATTCTACGAAAATTAAACATTAAAATAATATATAGATAATAATAATAAAAATCAGCTTTACGCTATATCCCCCATATAGCACGGCAGGCAGAGGGAACCTAGCGTTAAGATATTCTGGAGACATTACGTGTTGAGTGGCGGAACCTAATGCCGCGGCTTGCCTCGGCACCAGAGCGAAGAAATGTAAATGAATATTTCATTTCCTCGGTGGATTTGAACCCACAACCAGTCGCGTTTACAGTCACACACTTGTGCCCCTGTGCCCCTACTGGCCTCATCTCTATATATAATAAGACAGTAAAAATATTTTGTCTGTACATTTAGTAATTTTGACTGAAATGGATAGAGGGACACTTAAAAAGAATAATAGAAAGCAAAAATATTTTTTTTGAATTTCTTGTCT
>DWQW01012961.1:0-10510 GCA_018249695.1 Heliconius erato demophoon | reverse complement strand
ATTTCACAGCGAACGAAGCCTTATCCTGCGAAAATGAATATTAATTCGGAACAACCGAGTGCTGTACAGTGCGCAAGTTTGCATATTATGATGCACTAGTTGTTTGAACATGCAATTATAATGGACGTGTACAAGTGTGTGCGAAGTTATGTTATTAACTAAGCGCGAGGTAAGCTGTGGATTTAAAAATATTTACTTTGTAATTTGTTATTTATAGTTATTTCTTAATTAATAAAAAAAAAAAATCAGCTTCACGCTGTATCCCGCACACAGCAGGTAGGCAGAGGCAACCTAGTGTTAAGACACTCTGTTCCCCACTTTCTTCGCTTAGCCTCGACACCAGAGCGAAGAAATGGAAATATAAATTTAAGAAAAATATTTCATCGTCGAGTGGGGATTGAACCCACAACCAGGCGATTTTACAGTCACACTTCATGCCGCTGCGCCACGACTCTTAATTATTGTTTTGTTTTTAGTAATGGATATATTCGTTTATGGCGCGGCGTTCAGTTTCGCCACTTATTACATAATGTTGCGAGTTCGAGCAGATTATGGAAAAGCATAAAGCTGAAAAATAAGACAATATCAATGTACCCTCGGAATAAAAATCCATAATCATCAATGAGCAGTAAAATCTAGCAATCTGATAATATCACATAACATCTTTCATGAATTGAGGCCAGTCTTGGCGCAGTGGCACAAAGTGTGACTGTAAAACTGACTGGTTGTGGGTTCGATCCCCAGTCGAGGAGATGAAATATTTACTTAAATTTATATTTCCATTTCTTCGCTCTGGTGTCGAGGACAAGCGCGGCATTGAGTTCTGCCACTCAACACAACAATGCCTCCAGAATTCGGCAGAAAGTGGGGAACGGAGTGTCTTAACACTAGGTTCCCTCTGCCTACCCTGCAGTGTGCGGGATACAGCGTGAAGCTGATCATTCATGAATATTATCATGTTAATTGCACATATAATACTCTTGAACCTAAATATATTATATATCAGCTTGAAACCTAAACGAGGCATAATACATAGGCATGTATGTATAGATACATATCTATCTATATGTAAGTCGTAAGCTTAAGCAAAGATTAATGAGAGCCGTCAGTGTATGCACCGCCGGTGCAGCATTAAAAGAAAATTAACGGAATTTGATGCATGGATTATGCAAATTACTCATATCCAACAAAGTTCTTTGTTGTCACGTTCCTTGGCTGTATTATCTGTATGTATTGTTATATGTTTTGTTTTCTTTGTATGATACTTACTCGTATGTATGTATTTAGTGTGGTTTGTATTTTTCTAGATCTAATGGATAAATTTTATAGACTGTTATTTACGTTGTCAGTGATGGGGAACCTATTCGCTTATTTAGTTGCTATTATATTTTTTTATCTGTATGTTGTTGTATCTCAGCAGGGCCTAAGGGGCAGGGAACGCTAGTGTTCCTGTACCAAGACGGACTCCATATACTCCATTCCTATATTAATTATCTATGTTTTTTCTGTTTAAAACTTGGGATGATATTTTCCTCCTCCTTCCTTTGTCCTCTGGTAAGTGGGATGAGAAGTTTAACATTTGTTACATTTCTACAATTCAGTACAGACAGTGTGAAGGCTTGTTTTTTTAATTTTCACAAATAACCTACTGTATTTTATATTGGCAGATTATATTATATGAAACTTTTCAATATTATAGCTTATACATCTGAATAACATTTGGCTATAACATAACAAGTCCTTGCAGGCGAAGCCGCGTTGAGTCTCTAGTATTTATGTAGTCTTGTAAGGATAAAATTTAATAGATACCTTCTAGCAATTATCATTTTTGCACCCCTCTACGAAATTACGGTCTCCTAAAACAATGATTTACATGAAGCCTTATTTTCTTATTATAGGGGAGTAACATTATTATCTGCTCGGATATCTATACTGATTTGATAATAGCAAAGTGGAGGGGAAGATGAGAGCCAGAGGGCGAACTGAGTGCGAAATGTTTGTATATTTTCATAATATTAAGGGACTATATCTATAGATGTAGCAAGAAGGCTTTCATCAAATTACACTCTGGGGAAGAAATGCGAATTTCTTATTAGAGTATTATATTATTATTACTGTAATAACTATAAGATACTTGTAAGAACTTTATAAGGCTTATATTATACTTTGAAAACACGTATAGTATGTACATATCTATATAATTTACTCATATCTATATTATGTGTCTCCCGTAATGTAATTAGAAAGAATCCTCCGTTCAAAACGTTTATCTTTAAACTGGAATTCTGGAGTCGGAACTCAACGCTACGCTTTTCCTCGACACCCGAGCGAAGAAATTAAAATATTAAATATTTAATGAATATATTCCATAAATATATTATAGAAATAAATGGAAGCATCCACTGTTATAATTTGTGTGAAATAAAATTTTAATTTAATATAATTTGACTATTACATAGAGATAATAAGGTAATAACTATAATTATAACTAAACCTATTATTTTTAGAATATTTACTTTCTTACCAATAGATCTTTCGATTAATTTAAAAAAAAAATAGCTCTGCTTACCTGCATAGTAAAAAGTGCTTAGTAAATTTCAAGGATCATCGTGATTCACAAATGTTTAATAATGTTTCCTCAATTTTATCTTATTCTGTTGGAAATCGTCGATTTTGCATATTTATTGAAAACACAAGGTAGAGCTTTTAAAATCTAAACAAAAGTAACAAAATTAGCATGAACAAAATGCAATAGACTGTATTCCTGCGGGGGCTCTGGGAGCGGAGCACAATGTTTAGAAATAACAAAACTAAAGTGTACCAAATTTACTGACTTAATGCATGAAGTGTTGTAATTTTGGATGTGCACCGAAGGGAATCGAGTGTTTACTTTGTATATTGAACATTTTTAATGGATGTGCTTAAATTTAACAAGGTATATATAGTTAGCTATAAAATTACAATATTATATAAAGAAATGCTGGATGGCTAGCTAGAACGGATGTAAATTTGGTTATTTTTATTATATTTTTTTTAATTATTCTTATATTTTTTGCATTATATTATAGCCATTTTAATAAACTTCGTAAATGTTTTATTGTAATGTTGTTTTTAATAATATTTAAGTTCTATAATTTTTTTATCTCTCTGTTTGCCCGTATTTCTGATTGTCCGAGCTAATCTCCGGAACAGCTAAATTATTATTTTTTTTGTTTTCACTGAAAAACAATATAGATAACCATACTATAATCTATATATATATAAAAGGACTTGTGCTGACTGACTGAGGTAAGACGCACGCAGAGCCGTAACCGCTGATGGTAGAAACGTGAAATTTGGGCAGGTGTTTATTTTCATATTCTGGACATCCACTAAGAAGGGAATTTGAAAAATTTTAACCTTAAAGGGATGAAATAGGGGTTGAAAATTTGTATGGAAATTTTTTTTAATCTGTACCGATTTTTATAAAATTTGAAATTCAGACGCTTAAAAATATTTCATTGAACACGTATTTCATGGTTTTTAAGAATTCACCCCCTAAGGGTTCAAATAAGGGGTTGAAAGTTTATATGGAAAAATCTTTAAATTGCCACCGATTTTTATAAAAATTTTAATTCAGACTGTTAAAAAGATTTTATTGAACACGCGTTTCGTGGTTTTTTTAGAATTCACTCCTAATAAGTGGGCGAAGCCGCGCGTGCCCACTAGTCACCAATATTTTTTTCCTCAAAACACTTATTTTATAATAAACTCTTACTCTTTTTATATACTTACACAAACTCGTAATATCTCACAGTAACTTAAGTTGCAACAATAATTTAGGATTTCACACGTAAAATTCAAGCAGCAGTTTCTTTGCCGCGTCGGTGTCTCGGACGCTTTTAATGCAAATTTTATTTATTCATGTAAATTAATATCTATACGCCAAGACATCCAGTGAGGCGGGAAATTGAGTACGTGCAAAAATAAAGCAGGAACGGGCTCACAAATACCGACCGTGGTTCCCAATTAGAATACCGTAAGGGTACCTACCTACCCTTACGTTGTTTGTTATTCAGTTGTAAAATGACATTGTCGTGACAGAAACACCCTCATTTCAAACGGCATTAGCATTGGGACAATTGATTTTTTTTATTGAAAATTGAATATAATTTTAAATATTGGAGTTATTGTTTTTCTTTCTGATGAAATGAAACGTCAGAGTTATTTCTTAGAATGAGTGTAAATGCAATTTTTTCATTTTAGCAAAAATATGTAAACAAATTCAATCAAATCCATTTAACATATTTTTATAAATATCTTTTTTATTAAAACACAATTAAAATGAAATCCTGAAATCCTTTATTTTTATTCAAAAAATATTTCTTTTATCTCTATGCTTATATCACAAGCATCAACAATAAAGAATTTATAAAAAGTAACTGAAGTTTTATTTACGTGAAAAAAATTCAAAATTGAAACGGATCCTATGAAACAATATCAATATAACATAAGTAAGTCACGTAGGTAATATTGTTTATTGAATACCCTTCTTAGATGACTGGTAGGAAGTTCTCCGAGCACCATTTACTTTGAAAGGGGTTCACATTAATTGTGATGTCACTTGTGGAACGGTCCGTCAGGTTTATGACGCTTTTCCTCATCAAATTTCCGTTTCGTATTATATTATACAATGTAATGTAATACAAAGTAACTGAAATGTAATGCAAAATATTGCAGTATCTTATAAATAATATAAAATCAGCTTCACGCTGTATCCCGCACACAACAGGGTAGGCAGAGGGAACCTAGTTAAAGACACTCCGTTCCCCACATTCTGCCGAATTCTGGAGGCATTGCGTGTTAAGTGGCAGAACTCAACGCCGCGCTTTGCCTCGACACCGGAGCGAAGAAATGGAAATATAAATTTAGGTAAATATTTCATCTCCTTGAGTGGGGATCGAACCCACAACCAGTCGGTTTTACAGTCACACTTTGTGCCGCTGCGCCACGACCGGCCTATAAATAATATTTACTTTTAAAAAGCGGAATACATAGTGTCTTGACAGACGGTTCTGTTGATTAATTTTCTTTTATATTTATTGATTAATATTTACATTTATTTTTTATATTTTGTGAGGTAGATAACTTTGTAGTGATTGTATCTTCATTTTTATATTCCACCTACGAACTAAATTGCTAGTTAGTTTATGTTATATTTCAATAAAGCACACTTTTTTAAATTATAAACTTATACATTCAATTTTTATTTGTAATCACAGTCGTCGTTCTTAGTAGTCCACGTGCGCCATAGCAGCGACAATTTTTTTTTCAGCTTCACGCTGTATGTAGCAGGGTAGGTAGAGCTAAGTGTTAAGACACTCCACACCCCACTTTCCACTGAACTCTTCTTCGTGTTAAGTGGCAGATCACAACGCCGTGCTTTACCTCGATACTAGAGAGTAGAAACTATAATTCTGAATATTTCATTTAATCATACGTTTGTGCTACGCCACGAACTGTCTAATAAAACATATATTAAACATAAAATTTTACAAATTCTCTAAATGTACAAGCCATAGGACTTTTAACTACAAAATTCACTACGTCAAAAGTCAATTTATCTTATATAACAGTTTCCTACTACTACTACTACTAGGTTATCTGGAAACGGTTCAATGGGTTCAATGAGGGCTTATTTGTGTCAGTACGGCTTTTGTTCTTAAGCGCTTGGCATACGTTTGTGAATAGTCCTGCCAACTAGATTTTAAGGTCGCTGTAAAACTTACTTGAAGTGAATCATTTAACTTATACTTTTTATTGAAAAATAAACTTATATTGAGGCCAGTCGTGGCGCAGGGGCATAAGCGTGTGTTTGTTAACGCGACAGTTTGTGGGTTCGTTTCCCACTCGAGGAAATGAAATATTTAATAGTTTCATTTTTTCACGCTGTATCCCGCACACAGCAGGGTAGGCAGAGGGAACCTAGTGTTAAGATACTCCGTTCCCCACTTTCTGCCGAATTCTGGAGGCATTGTGTGTTGAGTGGCAGAACTCAAAGCCGCGCTTAACCTCGACACCAGAGCGAAGAAATGGAAATATAAATTTAAGTAAATATTTCATCTCCTCAGTCCGACAACCAGTCGGTTTTACAGTCACACTTCGTGCCACTGCGCCACCACTGGCCCCTGATTTATTTATTTTTTTCATTTCGTCGCTCTGGTGTCGAGGCATAGCGTGGCGTTAAGTTCACTCAACACGTTATGTCTTCAGAATTCGGCAAAAAGTGGGAAATGGATGGAATGAATCTTAACACTTGGCTCCCTCTGTCTACCTTGCTATGTGCGGAATACAGCGTGATGCTGCTGACTAAATTTTGATTTTAATTTATTTATAATATTTTAAATCATTAATAGTATTGATTACCTCATAGTACTTAATATTTAAAGATGGTGAGGTATCTCCAAGTACGATTATTTTATAAATAAAAAATATACACCATAGAACAGGTGACTAGACAAAAGCATTCTAGCTACGTGTTTTTTTCATCGTTAGTCATGCTTATTACTGTTTGGCCTCTACGGTCATTTTACTTTGTGTCAAATATTTCATTAATTCCTTAATTTAAAAATATTAAATAAAAAAACAATAAATTCAATTAAAATCAAAAAATAATATTTTTTTTATATATATAATGAAAACAGAATAATTAGCTTTCACCATCAAAAGTAACTTTTGAATTGACTTTAGCTTGCGTCGCCACATGGGGACGTTTTACGATCAACTGTAAAAGTGTATGTATGTCTTAAATGAGACATAAACACAGGGATGTGCAAATGAATGTCTCACGTTTATTTTATTTGAGCCATTAATTCTACGCTTTCGGCGCGTTGGTAAGGGAAAATGTCAAATGGATTTGGTTTTGTCCATTTTCATCGGTTTTTAGTTTTACAGTTGACTATTAGATGCTTTTATTTAGCGTCATATAACAGCGTTTCTAATAATTATTTTAAGTGCTTTATAAAATATTATTTTTGTGATAGTTTTAGCTTTACGCTGTGTCTCGCACATAGCAGGGAGGCAGGGAACCTGGGAACCTAGTGTTGAGACATTCCGATTAATACATTTTGGTTCGTCACTTTCCGCCTAATTCTGAACGCATTGCGTTTTGAGTGGCGGAACTCAACGCCGCGCTTTGCCTTGAAAGCAGAGCGAAGGAGGAAATATAAATTTAAATAAATATTTCATTTCTTCGAGTGGGAATCGAACCACAATCTGTCGCATTTTCAATGACACGCTTAAGCCCCTGCACCAAGAAAGCCCTTAAGCAATTATAAACTATAGTGAAAAGGCTTTAATTTTTACAAAAAAAATATATTCACAATCGACACTATAAAAAGAACCTACTTCGTAGTGTATATATATTCAAATTACATATATACATTATTATAGTATTAATATCCATAAAATTACCCCTCATGAAATTTCAACTTCTCATACATTATCGTGTGTTATTACAGAGTATATCATCCTTGTTCTGCCTCCCCTTGTTGGTGCTTTTCGGAGCCAAAAGGAAAATAGTCTTATAATAATTTGAGTTTCTCAATTAATATAATGTATATTCTTTATAGAATAAAAACAAAACGATTTACTTCCGATGTCTGTGTGGTTAATAGTAACTCAAGAAATGAAGAAGTTTCATAAAAAATATATCTTTCTTTACCCATTTTAATCAGATTAAGTGCGGTGTTGTGTTCCGCAAACAACAAAAAGTAAAGATAGTTAATATGATTTTAAGTCTGCAATAGTAGATTTATGTACCTACCTATACTATATGGAATATTTTAAGTTCGTGTATTGATAAACAGACAAAAAGAAGTTATTATTTTACAAATACCCACAAATTTAAAACACAGCATATAATACACAGCAGGCTATTATTGCATAACATTGGTACAGCGTTGAGGCATTATAATTATTTTGATGGAGCTAATAACGTTGAAAAATAAGCTCGGCTTAGCCGAACCGAGACAGGGTGTAATAGAGGGGCGGTGGCGTTACTCACTGATATATTGTACCTCATATTACATTTTATTAAGTGCTTTCAGTAGGATCTGCTTATATTTTGTTTTGTTTTCATTAATTTTTTTATCTTAATTGATTTTTTCTTGTATGGTGTGATATCATGTGAAATGATTAAAATATATTTAATTCTGTATAAACATTTGCTATCGTGTATCTTATCTCTATATCTTAATATGAATTAAGATCAAAATTTTAGTAATCAATATTAAAATAAGCTTTATTACAACTTTTAAAACGACAATTAATGCAAAAATCTAGTGTCGGTCATAGAGGAAGCTACCACTTATAGAAAAAAACAGTCGCTCAATAAAGTAAATCTGAAAACAAAACTAAAATAATAATATAACAGTTACAACAAAATTCTATATAATTGAAAATGAGAACTCCCGTTATTATTTACGTAACGTTAATTTTAACCAGTTAAATAAAATACACATTTATTGTATTCTATATTTTCAATTTTTATCACTGAAAACAAAAAAAAAGATGAAAAGAAAAAACAAACCGCTCTCCTTAAACACTCCAAGGGGGTACTCTATTAAAACAAAACTTCTATTTTTCATTAGAGTCACAAAGCCGCAGGGTTGTTAGTAAAGGGTAGAACAAAATAACATTAATCTATGTCTCATATCTCATCAGTATATACTTAAATAGATACGAATTACGAAGAGGGGTAAGGCTGTATAATATAGCAAGGGTGCGTCAAGTGACAATCTCATTGCCATCCATTATAAGTGCATCCTTATTCTAAAGAATTTATGAAACAAACAATTTTTACCTATTTTCTTGAAATATTTATATTCAAACAATGATATAATTTAATGCAGAATACGTTTTGTGGCCGTTGGGACTCAGAGGCACAAGTGGGCGAAGTGTGTAAGCAAGACAGTTGTGGATTCGATTCCCAATGAAATATTTAATATTTTAATTTATTTGCTCTGGGTGACTCTCGGCACTCAACATGCAATGCCTCTAGAATTCGGTGTAAAGTGAGCAACGGAAGTGTCTTTTTCGGAATGGAATGTCCCGTTTTATCTATTTATCTCATTTAAATATAGACTTAAATTGACTTACTTGGTAATTACTTTTTAATCAAAATAGAGAGTTAGGTAACGTTGCATTTTTTTTTCAATTTACAAAAACATTCTACTAATATTAATAAATGTGGGAATTAGTGAGGATGGATTTTATTAACAAACCACGCGTGCGAAGCCGCGCTTGGAAGCTAGTAAGTAATATAATATACTTCTATCAACTTACTATACTAAATATATAAACTTATATAAGGTTAGACATGGTGCAGGGGCAGAAGTGTGTGACTGTAAACATAATAGTTCATGGGTTCGATTTCCATTCTAGAAAATTAAATATTTATTGCGCCACTCAATAACCAACGAAAGTGTAGAACAGAAGGGTCTGAATGGAAACATAATGTCTCAACTTTAGGTTCCCAGGTTTCCACTGCCTACTCTGTTGAATTCAGAATACAATGTGATATTAAAAAAAAAGCTTATAAAATTATATCTATATGATTTTATTGTATTCACATAATAAGGACGTTTTGTGTACTAAGATCACTTTGTAAATAATTACATTAGTTCAGGCTTTTAAAATTAAAAAAAGAGACAATTAAAAGAAGACATTTATTACAGCAGTTGTAGTTTCTAAAAATGTAAAGTTAAAAAATAGTTTAATAATAAATTGATTTATCGTCGAGTTTTAATACTAAATTATACTAAAAATGAGAACGTCAAGAAAAAAAGCTCTAGGTGGGAACCCAGAAAATAGGAATTTGCCCGAGTGTTGATTTAAAAGGCTGGTTTAAAGTGTCCAATCATTTTTTTGTCTATATCAATATATGGATATATCTCAATTCCCTAAATACACTCAAATAAAATATTAAAGAAATATTCATATAGCTCAAGCGGGCGAAGCCGCACATGCCGCCGCCAGTAATTATAATAACAATACCATTCTAAACATACACACATATACATATACATATATATATACATATATAAAAACATACAATTCTACAATTACTTGATATACAACAAGTGCGGAGACAGCGCAAGTCTAATATTTCAGGGTGTGTCAGGACGGGCGCAATCACGGCCCGCGTCTAGCCGGTGTCAGAACGGTTGCATTGTTGTCTGACATTTCTTGTTCACTTTGCCTATTGCGACTCTTAGTTTAGCTGCGACTGTACACTTGTTGTGACATCCGCAAGAATGTGTAGTAACTTAATGTTTATTATGTTTATAATTATTTTACTGATATAAAAGTGTATTGAGGCCGTCGTGGCGCAAGGAGCACAAGGGTATGACTGCAATGTGACGGCTGTGGGTTCGATCACTACTTCAGGGAATTGATTATTATTTATTAATATTGTATTTTTTAACCACTGGCTAAGGCAAAAGCAATGCCCCGAAAAAATTGTGACTAC
>DWQW01012960.1:0-10511 GCA_018249695.1 Heliconius erato demophoon | reverse complement strand
TTCGTATTCCCCTGGCATTAAATAGAATTCACATTTTTGTTGACGTCGCAATGAACCGTGAACATAAAACAAACCAGAGCATTTATTACGTTCACTATACCAACTGTTTTCGCAGGTATATTTATATATCTGTTCGAAAATAAACATAACTTTTCGCTACAACATCTTGTAAAATGTAAACCTTGTGGCGTTTTAATAATAACAATATCAGGTTTTTCCGTAAATAAATGACCTACTAATATAGGATAGCTGATAATATTATCACTTACAATTAACACTTCAATGGTTTCGCAAATATTTTGTATGTTAATTTTAACTTCAGTCTAACCGAGTAGTAAAATAAGATTATTGCCTAGACCTCTTAAATTAGGTAAATTATTTTGAGACCATTTTAAATTAAGTTCCATAGCAATATTGTGACGTATTAATGTACACTGACTACCTAAATCGACATAACCTACCAATAATCTATCATTCACCTTCATATTTAAAATATACTTATTATTAGTATCAGTCTTTAATAATTTTTAATACATTCTTATCATCATTATTTATTGCTTTAGTTGGTAATTTCGGGCATGTAGCCGCCAGGTGACCTATTTTGTTACATATTGTACATCTTAGAATACGTTTCGTACATTCATAACTATAATGTCCGGGTTCATTAAAATTATAACAGACTATCTTTGTACCATCATTATGTACTCGTGTTGACTTATTATTATTATTAAAATTAATATTATCATTTGGTAAATTTTGACTAGATTTTTTTCTCTGTGAAAAATTTATTGCGATCAATGTCTCGAAAATTGCTATTGCTAACCAGCTGATTTTGCACCTAACCTTACTGATCTATCATCTACCGAATATAATAAACAATCTACTGCTCGCTTATGAAGTATTTCTAAACCGTTAAGTAATTTTATTTTAGCATAGTAGTAGTGTTCCAACGAATCACCTATTTTAGCTTTTATCGACAGCATCTCTGTAAGTAATTCTGCATAGTCATCCCTACTAGGAAATGATTCTAATAATTTTTCTTTCCATTCTGTCCAACTAAATAATAAAGAGGGTAATCCTTCGTACCATGATTTAGCCAAACCAGATAATTCTGGCAAAGCATAATGAATAATCTGTCTATCAGACCAACCGTATATTTGTGAACACTCTTCTACCTTACAAATCCACGTATTTATTGTTTGATCTTTTGACATGGGGTCAAATTCTGGTATAACGTTTCCTAACATGGGAAATTTATCATCGCGATTTTGTGACTTATTCATTGATTGCAATATTTCACGTATGAGTAAATGAGTATCATGAAAATTATTATCAATGTTACTACGTACCCTCTTTCTTTCACTGTTGGCAATATTCTCACTGCTATGGCTCCGTCGTCGGCCACTGCCATTCCTCCACTGTGATGACGTTGGACCCTCACTGCTGCTACTGCGATGACGCCTTCGATTTCGCCTCTGATGGTGATTCCTTAGACCCCGTCGCGTACCGTCGTGTCCGTTGTAACTGATGTTGATTAGCCGAGTACTTTCTTAGCGGGTGCCACTTCTGAGATATAAAGGGGCTCAGAATGAAAGTATAATTTAGTACAAAGCTTTATTCGTACGTCCACTGCTACGTCTCAAGCCAGACTGACTTACAAATTACAAAATACTTTATAAGAAATCTTTAACAGTAAATATATCAGTGGGTAGACAAATAATAATATGACCAACTGAAACTACAAGTATTGACAAGTATACGGAAACAATGTCTATACAATTATATGTAATTTATATAAACTCTAACACATACATCACTCAAAAATTACACTGTTAAAATATTAGCTAACACACAATTTTATTATATTCGCAATACACCCATTAACATTTAGAACAGCAGTATCAAATGACAAATTAAAAGCAAAGATAAAAATCAGCGTTGTTGTCAAAAATCATAAATCATTGATTGTATTACGGAAGCGTGCAGGTGGATCGTTGGGTGCGCCCGCGCCGAACATCTTGCTCAACGCGGCCGCATTCCTGCGCGGATCGTCGGAAAGGACGGACGTGCTGTTGGTTTTCGACAATATGTAATTACGACGGTTGTGTAGTCAAATTTGTAAGTAATTATAGTATTGAATAGTATAGAATTTGTTTGTCCTTGAGATTGTATGTTTGATATATGATGCAAGATTTTAATTAATTTACATTAAATTATTTATATTAATAGCTTTTTTACACGTTATGAAAAATTTAGAATGTTAAAAAAAATATATTTGACTCTTTAGCACATAAGTGCTAAATTATTGGACGGAGACTATTGAAGTTTGGTATGTTGCTTACCTATATGAAATTTAAACATAAGTGAGTATAGGGGACCATGTAAACTAAATGGACGGAAACATCTAGTTTAGGAGGATAGGATGCCCTGAAACTCCCACGTAAACGGAAGTAAAAGGATTTTCCGTTTTACAATCACAAAATCCAAACAAAATTGTGTGTAACAACTAGTCACAAATGAGCTACATTCCAACAGCCGCACCGTCCTTACTCAATAATATTAACATACAAAACAAAACACGGAACAGTTACAACGACTAAGGCGCACGGAAGTTACAGCGTGCTAATTAATAACACGATGCAATCAAAATTAACTCAGATCTACAATACAAATAAATATAGTTATTAATATAACGATAGATTGTAATGTTAGTTTCAAAAATATCCTCCTTATATGGCAGTGTACGCAGAGAGAACCGAGTGTTGAACTAATTCGTTCTTTACTTTCCGGATTTTGAAACTTAGTAGAGTGGCGGAACCCAACCCCGCGCTTTATGAACGCATAGCTTAGAAATTAAAAGAATTGGGTATATAAAAATAATATCATAATTTTTCCGAGTGAGGTTTGAACCGACTATAATAGTCTGTCCGTTGTACCACTATCACCCCAAATATAATTGCTTAGGACAACACTTAATTGTTCCCGTAGGGGTGACCATCAAACACTTTGATTAAAACTCGCCCTGAAGCTATAATATATTACAAATTAAATTTTGACGTGAATATTAATGGACCAGATATATCCATGGCTCTAGAGAAAACTGGTATAAGTTAAAAAACTTTACATTGTAAGAAAACACTAAAGACAGAGTGAAAAAAGAGAGAACTCATTCCGTAGGATATTTTGGAAATAGAAGTTTTTTTGATGGCAGAGTCTCTATTTCGAGGAGAGAAAACTAAACTACATAAATAAATAAAAAGAAATAAAATAAAAAGAAATTAAAAAAGTCGTTTGGCTTTAGATTGTCAAACAGGGTTGACAACGAATTTTAAATATACACATTTCCACAACGAATGTAACTTGAACCCACAACCATCTCCGTACAAATCGATATTAAAATAATATTATCTGAATAGCGTCATCGATATCATTTAATTCATAAAATTTGTATTCACTTTCATATAAAATATTTAATTGATTTTAGTCGAAACAAGACTTATAGCACGTTTCTTAGGCTGCCAGACTTTGTATACAATTGATTCGTTGACAGCGAAAAATGGGCAGCTATAACAAAGTCCATCTAGTTAAATGGTAAGTAACGAGTAATTCGAATTGGGGAGAGTTATATTCTTAGTGTTTTTTCTCTCTTTTTGTTTTTTTAATTTTCTATTTGAATTTTGGTAATTCTAGTAGCTATAACGTGCAATAATATTTTTGTTACTTTTTAACAGTTTTTAATGATTTTTTTTTTCTATAGAAATCAAAACGTGTAATATTGATTTGTGAGATTTCATTTTAATATGTGGAAATAAATATTTGCTAAGTAAACTACCAAGTACTACTAAATTGTATAAAAATAAAATCTCTTTTAATCTAAAACTATTGTTAAAGAGAAAAGAAAACAAAACAAATAGAATAATAGTTGCCGTCATAGAGAAGCCCCGGTGTTTATTAGATTATGATACCATACTAGTTCGTACTACTGCGGTGACCCGATATTTGCAGTAGATATGCAAAACACACTGCGTGACCTTCTAATTGTGAATGTTGTTAGAGCAAAATTATCAATTTACAATTTTTTTGAAGTAAATTGTGAAAATTTTAAATTTAATCTCTTTCAAATAACAACAAAAAATTGGTTAGATCTCTTTTGATACCAATCGTGGCGCGGGGGCAAATCGTGAGATCATACACGCCACAGGTGGTGGGTTCAATTCCTATTTGAGGAAATGAAATTTTTATTTTTTCATTGCCTCAAGTGGGTTTCTAGAACAAAAGAATCTTAATGGGAGAAGAGTCTTAACACTTGGTTCCCGGGTTCCTTCTGATAACTCTGCTATATGCGGGGAACAGTGTGAAACTAAGAAAAAAATCTCTTATATTTTAAGAACTCGATGTGTAACTTACATATAGCTAAAACTTATCACATAAGTAAAACGAATACCTATGTATATATCTAAGCTATTATATAATAATATTACTACACTATAAGCCATAATAATATTATAACTATACTATAATTCTCTCTTTTCTATCTTATTTGAAGTATTAAATCGACATCGTGTTAAATCTAACTAAATCTGAATTTCCGTAGTGAGCAACGGGATTACTGGCAAGGAGTTAGACTTAGCAACGGAATACGTGTTTATTTATTTTAGAATATCTATATCCAGTTTAGAAGGGGAAATATATAAATATTGTAAAATGTATGCATGATAGGTCATATTATAGAAACAACAAACAGAAAATACCAAATTGGAATTAATACAATTTTTTTTTTCTTTTTTTTTTTGTTGTTGTTACACAAATATAATATAAGTGAAATCTGCCTATGCAAATCAATTTAAAAGCGTCACTCTGGCTTTGATTCTGACTGTTGTGGGTTAGATTTTCATTTGGGAAAATGACTTTCATTTTCTCGCTTGAGCGGAAAGTCGATAACGAGTGTCGCAACACTGGGTTCTCTTTGCCTATCCTTTTCCTGCGGAGAAGCATGACACTATAATTCCATATGCCATAATACAGGAAATATGAATAAATGTAGCCACTGAAGGATTATTAAACATATTAGCGAATACGAAGACACGATAGTATTGTGAACAAGCAGCAAGTTTTATAGCGGAATTATTTAAATTGTGTATTATTTAAATATTTATTGGACGTTTAATTGAATGGAAATTACTACTGCTTTCACGTGGAGCATCGTTTACGAAATCAATAGATTGCTAGGACATTTGTATTTAATTTGTAGACGGCGGAAATGGTAAAAATTTTGGAGTAATTTTTTTTTGTACTTCTATATAAACATTAAAGCCCTGTAGAAAAGCCGTGGATTTTTTTCGTCAATATCCTTTTTTGTTCTTTTAGTTAGTTTCACACTTTAACTGGTGTGTATCGGTTAAAATGCGGCGTTGGAGTCTGCTATCCATCATACAGGAAGTTATTTGTGAAGTGAACAAAATGATGTTCTTTAATCAGCTCTATCTAATTATAATATGCGGAAGAGGTGTAAATTTTAATAATTATGTATATATTATAAGCGTCTTTATTTATAATTGATGTTTAAAATTCAATTAATCCAATATTACGTGACAGAAATCAACGCTAAACTGTGACTATCAAAGGAAAAAATTACAATCATTCCAAACCAATCATTCCCCTAAACGCGAATCAAACCCACAACCATCAGGATTACAGTCAGATGGTCCACTACCTCACAACGGCTACAAAAAATCCTACAAAACACAAGAAGATATACACTTTTACTTGTAATATATCATTGCAACATAGTTGCATTGAAATCATTTAGCCAGTGCGCTAACCAAGATTTATATACAGTGAAAGACTAAATAATGAACGTTTACGATCGTTTCACACGTCGCGTCGTCGATTTGTAAAAGTTGGTAGCTTTATTGCGACGAGTCCACATCGTTTACTTTTGTAACACCTGCTGTATTCAGGATGGAATATAGAGATCTTGTAAAGAGTTTTCTCAGTTTTTATGAAAAAAATCTTTATTTTTCGTATCCCGTATATAGCAGGGTAGCCAGAGAGAACCTAATGTTAAGCTAAAGACACTCTATTTTCCACTTCTCAAGGCATTTCTTTTCCGTCTAAATGGCATTTAGTGGCATATACTTTGTTTGTAGGCAGAAATGAAACGTGGAGTTGAGGCATATTTCTACTGTTCACCCTCTATTTTGTGGGATTGCCTGTTGAGTGACACAGGCTATCATCACGGTTTAGTAAAAAGAAAAGAGAAACGAACTTAAATATTAACTATGAATTCTGCTATTTCAATATATATTATAATTCAAAATATGTAGTTTAAAAATCATCCACATAACGTAGTCAGAAAATTAAAGTAGCTCTTTCCATTATTCACAACAATGCACTGTAAGCAATTAACACAAATTTTCAATAACAACAAAAAGTATTTTAATTGAAGTGAGAAGTTTGGTGATAAAATGTATATTTGGTCATGAACTTAACATCTCTGCATGGTGGTGTCAAGTTACCAAAACAGTAGATACTGTCACTCTTTTTTTAAATGCGGGCCAAATCTTGAAGAAAGCTCTTCCTAATAAATCAGATTCGACGCCAGAGCGAAGAAAACAATATATTTAAATATTTCAATCGAACTCGCAACAGTTGCGTTTACTGTCACACAATTGAGTCTCCCAGCTACAAAGACCTTTTACAGTCAGAATAATGTAAATCTAGTGAGTGTCATAACACTGTGTTCCGCTCATACCTAAATAAAAATGATATATAGAAATAATAATACTCACGTGTTCGTCCAACGAATACGTCAGCTCGCCATCGTCATATAAAACGAACCACCTCCGCTGCCATCTCTGTAACAAGTTTTGTTAATATTAGATTTATTTTTGATAATTTTTATATCTTTACACATCTTTTGTTTACATAGGGGATGGAAACCTTTAAGCATAATGTTAAGGTAGTCTCCATTAAAAATAAGACATACTCCATTCGCTATTAACAGTAAGACATCAGAGTTATGGAGCGAAATAATTCTTTAGATTCACGCTGTATCCCACACATTGCAGGGTAGGCAGAAGTTACTGGGGAACCTAATGTTAAGACCCTCCGTTCGAATTTTGAAAGCATTGCCTTGAATTGCGGACGTTGACGTGAACGAAGAAACGAAAATATTAAATATTTTATTATATAAAATTAATATATGCAAATATTCAAATACGTATAAATGCATAACCTTCCAAATTAAATGTTATCATAAAAATAAGGCCATTGCTTTCAATGTTAAAAATTACTTTTCTAAAAAAAACGCCATTACGTATGTAAATAGATAGAATGTAGAATTTTTATATTAATTTACAAATATGTCAAGGATTTACGTGTAGGTATGATAATTTATATAAATATTTTTTAGCTTCAAGCTGTATTCCCCATACAGCAGGGTAGACAGAGGGAACCTAATGATAAGACACTCCGATCTCCTGTTTCCGCGGCATTTTCGAGACTGGCGGAACTCATAACCGCGCTTTGATATAGGTCAATATACTAATAATATATATTAAGACATATTTTTTCAATTCGGAACACTATCTACTGGTATTATCACATTTAACCGAACTCTTTTGTATTATACTATAAATATAAAATATAGATATACAAAAAATATATAATGTAAAATCATTTCGTTGCTGAGGGATTGATAGACGACATTACTGGACTTTGAAAGTTGAAATTTGACATTAGGGAGTGCAGGGGAGCACTGAAGAAGGGATTCTCAGGAGATTCCCGATTTTATTACGAGAACGGGATAAAATTAAAAAAAAACATTTTACATTTTCAAAACCATGCACACAAATTTGCGGGTGGTATAAATTCATATTGACACGCTATTAACCTTCCCCTAATAGTGTTTCGTGAGAACGTTAACAAGCAAATTGTTTGAATGTTTAACATTTGATTAGCAAACCGATGTCCGGTGGCGGTTAGCGGCGCCGATTATGGATTTTGCAATGGCCGGGTGCCGTGTGAAAAAAATATATTTAGCGAATAACCTTTAAAATAAAGAAATAAATAGACTAACGTGACTTAATTGAGAAGCATTTGAACGTAAGCGGTAGTAGGTTTAAAAATATGTAATTTACTTCGTCTGATTTGGGCACGTTGAAAGGATGAGTGATGAAAAAATGACAAATAGAATATAATTTTGATCTAAGAGACTTAGTGTTAAATCGATGACAATGGAGGAAGGTCACGTAAAAAGCATGAGACCCGTACAGTTATATGTAATTGTTGTCAGTGTACGAGGCGGAAGAAGTATACAGGGACCTTTTAACGCTCTGTTCTCTTTGGGTACAACTAGGCATAAATCGTAGAGCTACAAAATCCCGTTGATGTTAGACAAAGTGTAAAGTTGTCCTACCATTAAATTACCCTTTTCTTCTTTTTTTAGGTTCACGCTGCATTCCGCACATAGCAGGATGGGCAGTAGGATCTAGAAACCTAGTGGTAAGTTACTCCGTCCCTCATTAAGACACTTCCTTTCTCTATTTTCCGCAGATTTCTTGCGTGTTGAGTGGTGGAAATTCAACGCCGCGCTTTGCCTTGTTATCAGAGCGAGGACATAAAATCAGCTTCACGCTGTATCCCGCACACAGCAGGGTAGGCAGAGGGAACCTAGTGTCATAAGACTCTCCGTTCCCCACTTTCTGCCGAATTCTGGAGGCATTGCGTGTTGAGTGGCAGAACTCAACGCCGCGCTTTTCGAGCGCGGGGACGAGGACATGAAAATATTAAATTTATATTTTCCATAACCGTCGCGTTTACAGTCGCACGCTTGCGCCTCTGCGTCACGACAGCCACGAACCTGCTCTCTTCTTTATTTACCTTGCAAAACGTAAGAATCGCCTCAGGTAAAAATCTCATAAAAACATAATTTACCAACTTTCCCCCTTCAAGCCTTACATTCAATGGAACCATTACGTATGATTTTTAACTGTTTCACACTATCATTAAGGGACATAAATTACGAATGCACTATAATAATATTAAATTCGGTCACTGCACGCAATTTATAATTTGGTCGGGTAATAGCTGGTTATGTCACTTGTTACGACAGAGCACGTGTTCCGTTCACATTGTTTTAGCTGATTGCGTAGTGTCTATACACTTTGCTTTTGAAGGAGTGGTAATAGTATGATAAGATAATAATATTATTGATATTAAGGCCGTTTTTTTTTCTATTTTAGGTTTGTAATAAATAAAATTAATTTATTAGTCAGTACTAAAAGGCTATTCTTAAATGGAAAATAGTAAATAGGTATCTGGAGTACTACTAATGAAACTTGTATAGGGTCATTTATTTTGTTAAAAATTATATATATTTTTGTAAATAAGTATTAATAAAATGTATATTTCACTAAATATTATGCAACTGTTATTCATTCCAATTCACCAACTTTACCTATATTAACAATTCTTTTTTAGTTTCACGCTTTATCTTGCATAAGCAGAGAGAGAGAGAGACTAGTATTAAGACACTACACTTCCCGATTTCCCAGAAAAAATATTTTATTTCAATATTCGAGTCAAAATCAAACCTACAACCATCATGTTTAACGTCTCACTTTATGCCTTCACAGCACCAGGGTGGTCTTAATTGCATAAAGATCATTCATTTCATCAATCCCATATCTACGATCATCTGTTAAATATTAAGATAATTATTTTAATGTTCTCCAAAACAAGACACTTTCGCTCATATTAACATATCCATAATGAATACGGGGTTTTAGCGTCGAACAATAAGCTGTTAAACAATAGTGAAATAATGTATGGATAATACATGCAATGCAAGGATGAGTTACGTCATAATTCTTCGACAGTGTGGAGCTTCCAAGAAATATGTCTGAAGATAAATCGCAAGATGATTCGGATGTTTATAGTATTTTACGTTTTGAACTGTACAAGATTTGATACCTTGATTTTTTGATTGACATAGTAGGGTAGACAGGGGGAACCTAGTGTAAGACTTTCCGTTCTTCATAATCTACTGAATAAAAATAGAAGTCAACAATAACTAAAATTCAAAATATTTTTGTCCGAATAAAATGAAATGTAATTCCGTAACTAAAGCTAGGCTAAAGCTAGACTCGGCTAGGGTTCAACACTGTTTTTAACGCACAGATTGAAACCCTAATGAAGAATGAAATCTATATATATTAAAATACCAATCCTATATTTTTCCTGCACTAAATTATTCAATTTACATAGAACGAAGTCGCAAGCGCAAACTAGTTTAGCACATAACATATTTATTTGGACAGTCCAGCCGGAAGTATGGACAATAATTTCTATTGTACCCGATCTGTCCCGCCCAGTGTGTTCGCTATCTACAGGTGTGCGGGAGTGGGATTCGAAAGCGTTTTGTGGGTGCGCATAAATAAACGCGATTTACGACAAAACGGCCATGTTTGAATTAATGTTTTGAATATAATTATGATGACTAATAGTGC
>DWQW01012959.1:0-10513 GCA_018249695.1 Heliconius erato demophoon | reverse complement strand
ATCCGTGTCGAGACAAGGTCGGCGCGAGGGCGCGGGCCTAGTTCGCGTAGCGATCACGTCGGCTGCACACTGACTGTTCACTACGTATATTAATTATACAGAGATATTTAAACAGATAGTAGAACAACATCGTGAAAACGTTAATTTTATCATAATCTAGTATTTCATATAATTTTGTCACTTTACTCACCTGTCTGTTAGATTGGTTGTATTTTCAAAAAACGCATTATTGAAATTTTTATTAATAACATTTAATAAAAAGATCTTTTTTACAGTACATTAAAACCAAAAGGTATACAAATCAACATGGATTTAGGGATTACTGATATTTATATTTTAACTTCAAACTGTATCCCGCACACAGCAGGTCAGGCAGAGGGGACCTAGTGTTAAGACACCCTGTTGCCCATTTTCCACCGCATTCTATATACATTGCGTGTTGAGTGGCGAAACTTAACGCCACGCTTTGCCTTGACACCAGAAGGTAGAAATGAAAATATTATTAGAAATCGAACCCACCAAACCTCTCGCATTTACAATTACACGCTTGTGCCTCTGAGCCACGACTGGCTTCAACATTAAATAATTTAATAAGTTTTCCTCCAGCTAATGTGAATAGCACCTGATCACACAGTGGCGCGGCGCTGGTATCACCAAACAATGGCAGACAGACGTGAGTCAGCGAGCGCGTCTCGCTGCACCGCGTTCGACTCCATGCGCCATATTCACCTGTCTCCTAACTACAAATAAATACTATATACCTATTATATTTATAATTAGCTTTTTTATTATTCAAATATCTTATTATTACATTATTTATTTATAAAAATAAAGAAATAATAAAAATATTCACATTAGTGATGTACCTAATATACCTAAATTGTATATTTTTCACGGTATATAGGATATATTAAGATAAAATGACGATCCCCACTCAGATGGATGATATTAATTTTCTTTATATTAATTTTTATTATTTTCATTTCACTGCTTTGGTAGACAAGGCGCCGGGTTGACTGGCGGAAAGTGTAGAACGGAGTGTCTTAACGCTAACTTCTCCCTGCCCCACTGTTATGCAGTAAAGGCGTTTTTTTAAGATAAAATTTAGTAAAAAGCTTCATATGATATTTTATACTTTTTGATTATTTCTTTATAAAAAAAATTAAAACAATAAACGAGACAATTGAATTTAAAAGATTAAATATTGTTAAAAAAGCTTAATATAAAATAGTTTAATCCAAACAAGTATATAAACAAAAAAAATGTTTTCCTTCTTTATTTATTTTTTTAATTTTACTACCTAAAAATATTTACATGTATTTTACATAATATGCATATTTATAAAAATATTCATGAAATAATTTGGCTACACTTATTAGTTGGGTATGTTTCTTTTAAATATACCTACATCAAGATGGCTACTGGTCATCGATGATCCTAATTACTGTTCTCCCGAAGTACTTCATATTAAATACATTGAATTGTGGAGATTCTTCAGCAGCACAAGGCGGTGCTTGAATAGCCTTAGAAAGATAGATAGATAGAGAGATAGATAGATAGAGATAGAGAGATTGAATGCTAGGATCACCAGTGACATGGCTAAGCAGATTGCCGACATTGATGACATTGTTGCAGGCTGGCCCACTTCCATGACAATGTTACGACAACAAACAAGAAAACGGCTTATTCGAAATGTAGGTAAACTTATTGACTGGACTACATATTGTCTAATCTAATAAATTTTTCCGGTAATATTGGATTCACATCGTACAAGTCTAAATTAGATTGTTATTACAGTCGCACATAGGCTTAAAAAGATTATTATATTTAAATATATAAATTAACTAAAAAATAATCTTGGTTTTTTTTGTGATTCATGAAATTGAAAGACCCTTTTTATACCTCTATTAGTAGTATTAAAAATTAAATCAAATCAGCTTCACGCTGTATCCCGCACACAGCAGGGTAGGCAGAGGGAACCTAGTGTTAACACTCCTGTTCCCCACTTTCTGCCGAATTCTGGAGGCATTGCGTGTTGAGTGGCAGAGCTCAACGCCAAAGCGACAAATTAATAGTATTTTAGTACTTTTATTATATTATCACTAATATATCAACGATTATAAATGTTCACGTTTTTGCTTCATAATTATAGGTATAGGGTAGGCAATTTACGTGGGGCATTAAACAAAAGAACGACATATAAAAATCTCATCACTCGTATTAATTTCAAAGACAAAACATGTGACTGTGTCATATGGCAAGCGGGTATTATAGTAGGTATGTCGTGATAAGCGTTATCACTAGCGTCAATACGTGTTATCAGTGGTTTAACCACTTGATACGGCGCGGTTACAGACAGCTCCACTGTGTCTGGACTAATGCGTATATAGCATTATTTGCTTAATGAGGTTGAAATAATATATTCTATAGTCTTTGTTTATGTATATTTCCATACCATTTATTAAAAAATATTAAGCTATATAAAATATCATATTCACGTTGTATCCCGCACACAGCAGGGTAGGCTAGTGTTAAGACACTCCGTTCTCTACTTCCTCACAAACTCAACGCAGCACTATGCCTCGGCACCTAAGCCTAAATAAATATTTAATTTCTTCGAGTGGGGATCGAACCCAAAACCAGTCGTGTTTACAGGCACACTTTGTGCAAACCACGTTGTATGAATATGTATGGATATAGTATATACTTTATTGCCACTCGCTGAAGGCAAAACAGGGAGAACATGCCACAAGTAACAATAATTATATATACATATTTATATTTTCAAATAATCATACATACATACGCGTGTAGATCTCAATACGTCCCCAGGAATAAAGAACCGACAGAGCACAGCGGGGTTTCTTTCCAATTACGCTTTACAATCCGCTGTGATCTGACTTTACGACGCCCGCGCCCGCATCACATTTTGCTCCTAATTAAATAAATAATTATTCACCCTAGTTATTTTCTTTTACAGAGCAGTAACAATGGGGGTCCCCGAGGTAAACCTGTCTACATCTGCCAGGATGCATTGCGGAAGCAATTATCGTATGAACGCTTTTCCTTTGCGAAAATAAACAGTATTTTTTTTTTCTGTATACTTACATCGACCTGTATAGATTTATTTGTTATTTTTATATGCCGTATGAAATATGAAATATCTATATATGTATAGCTGTTGTTGTTTTTTATATATATATACTATACATTACTATGTGTAACATAATTTATTGAAATAACACTTTATTTTTATTGTTTTTTAGCTTCACACTGTATTTGTATATGAACAAGGGTACGTAGAAGGAACCTAGGAATCTAATTTTAAGACACTGTGTTCCCATTAAGAAACTCCGTTTCCCATTTTCCTCCGAAAACACACTTTATACGGACAATAAACAGAACTATCAGGTATAAAAAATAAAACTTATAAAGCTATTTATCCTAAAATGCTTGGTTTATCTTTAATAATTTAGACGTAGACAAGAAGTATAATTAAAAGTTAACTTGTTAAATACAATAATTAAAGTACACAACACGATGTGTTGTTTGTTGTAGCTTCACTGAGTTACTCAAAGTCAATGACTTCTTTTGGCATATAATTATGTTTAATTTACCACAAAAACGTTTACTACTTGCAGCTCATAAAATAATAAAATATTGAATATTTTATTAATTTTTTCTTTACAAAATAGTAAACCTACTGAACCTTAGAAAGATAACAAAATATTATAATTTAAAAAGATATTACTATAAAGATATTAGAGGACATCGCGGCACAACCTCTGACTTTAAACGAAATTGTTTGATGCTTGATGGTGAATCTAATAAAGCAAAAGGTGGCGTTAAATCCGCTACACCACATGCAGTTTCGACATTTTGTGAAAAGTGAAGAACTGATTGTCTTGACATTTTCTCTCCACTTAACACAGCAATGTTAGATAGTATAATAAAAGTCAGCTTTAAGCTGTATCCCGCACACAGCAGGGTAGGCAAAGGGAACCTAGTGTTGGGGCACTCCGTTCCCCACTTTCTGCCGGATTATTTTCTTATTTATGCATTGTGTGTTGAGTGGCAGAGCTTAACGCCGCGTTTTGCCTCGACACCAGAGCGAAGAAGTAGAAATATAAATTTAAGTAAATATTTCATCTTCTCGGGTGGGAATCGAACCCACAACCAGTTGGTTTTACAGTCACGTTTTGCCCCTGCGCCACGACTGGCCTCATAATAGAAGTGAAATAAAAATAAGTAAAAAATAAAAATAAACAAAAATCTTTCAATAAATCAATAATACGGATACGTTACCATAGTTTAATTTGTTTTTATTTCAACTAAATAATACGGATACGTTACCATAGTTTAATTTGCAAAATACAATTATACTATGAAAATAGAACAAAACCAAGCTGTTAATTAAAAAGATCGGTAAAATCAAAGAGTGTCAAAATTATAGTGAAAGTGTATCTGGTGAATGCGTCGTGACAGTGGCGGGATGCTGGCTGAAGAGCCTTCAGGTGAGGAGCCGGAGCCACCGTCTAGACGTCTGGCGGCCACCGTATGTCGCGTATTGTGCACCGCGCGCTCAACCACGCACTACAATCCGACCGCAGGCCCGCCATCGCTACTCCCGCTAGTCCTAAGCGGTGACTTTCTGTGCCTTTAACTTTCCAGTGCAATTATTTCTACTTTTGTTAGATCACAAATAATATGATAGATTCTTTTTTGTTGCTATGAAAATGGAACTAAATAATAAATTAAAATAATAGCTCAATTTAATTAGTCCGATTGATTAGATAGATTCGAATTGAGGCCAGTCGTGGCGCAGGGACACAAAGTGTAACTGTAAATCGACTGGTTGTGGGTTCGATCCCCACTTGAGGAGTTCATATATTTATTTACATTTATATTATCATTAGTTCGCTCTGGTGTCGAGGGAAAAGCGCGGCGTTGAGTTCCGCCACTCAACACGCAACGCCTCCAGAAATTGGTGGAAAGTGGGGAACGGAGTGACTTAACAGTAGGTTCCCTTTGCCTACCCTACTGTGTGCGGGATACAGCGTGAAGCTGTAAAAAAAATTAAATTATTTTACTCTGTATATTCTAGAGTAGTCATAGAACCATATGTTAAGACATAACAAATATATAACTCCAATTTTTTACTCAGTTTGTAACCATTCATTACCAGTTGCCCCCGTAACTTCGTTTTTTATGTCAACAGAAAGTGCTCATCATGTTGACAAACGACGTTTCCTAATAGTACGAATAGACTACGAGAGAAGTTCCGACATAAATCTCAGACATTAATGTATGAGCTCTTACATCAATGTCTGAGATTAATGTCTGTATTTAAACTTGTACGGATTTTTTTGTCTCAGTACTGTCCATTTGAAAGTGTCCAAACTGTTCACACCCAAACTGGCGTTAATGAAATGCTTTTATAGTGCGCGGTGTAGTGTATTGAAAATGTCAAATATGTTAGAAAACTTTTCAATTACACTCGACACTTGGACACAGCGTCTGATGCGACACTAATTATCGTGTTACAATAAATTTTGCATTTAGAGACACTCGTGTATACACTAAGTGTACCTTGTATAGTGTAGTGGTTTATTGGTATCGTAAGACGTTATAGGAAAATCTACAACAGAGAAGAATAATATAAAACAAAAAAGTATAATCAAAGTCCATGTACTAATGCGTAGATAGCATTATTTGCTTAATCAGATCGATATATATATCTTCTATAGTATTTATATCCATACTAGTTATTTAAAAATGTTAAGCTATATCAAAAAAATCGTCTTTACGCTGTAGACCGCACACAACAGGATAGGCAAAGGGAACCTAGTGTTAAGACACTCCGTTCCCCACTTACGAACGAATTCTGGAGGCATTGCGTGTTGAGTGGCGGAACTCCACGTCGCGCTTTGCTTTAACACCAGAGCGAAGAAATGGTAATGTAAATTTAAATAATTATGTACTTTCCTCGAATGGGGGTCGAATCCAGAAGCAATCGCGCTTACGGTCACGTTTTGTGCCCCTGCGCCACGACTGGCGACGAAGAATTTTCATATTTTTACATAGATTATCTTCTTCTTAAGTAAAATTTCAATCTTAGAGACCGCCACTGATTTTTAAACTTATTTAGGTCTATATTTTACACTCTGTATTATCCATTGTGTTATACACTGACAGACAACAAAAGATAACAGAGGCTTACAGTATCAAAATGCTAATGATATTTATATCTATATACCTTTTCATCATAAATGACAAATAGGACAAGTAATCAAAAAATAATAATTCAAGAGTTTTATAATTTTTATTTGGATAAAAACGCGAAATGTGAGTTTTTAGTATATCAATTCTAATTTAAATTTTGTTGTACATAAATATTTAGATATAAAAACTATCTAGTGAACGACCTCTTTTGTACGAAGAATTACAAAACAGGCAATTTTCCGCAATTCTAATGTTAGTTGTATTGATTGTGTTCCGAGGCTAGGTACATACATTTTTCCCAGGCGACGAAGCGTATCGTCTAGCCGTGACACTGTTGAAGATGGCACGAATGAATGCGAAAACACAGAATTACTAGCTGAAAACGTGACATGAGAATAACGTATGATAAAAATTAAAAATCTATTGTTTTTTGTTATTAAAATCAAAAATTTAATAAATTAAATCAGCTTCACGCTGTATCACAGCAGGGTAGGCAGAGGGAACCTAGTGTTCAATAACATTCCACACTTTCCACCGAGATCTGGTGGCATTGCGAGTTAAATGGCAAACCTCAACACCGCGCTTTGCTTCGACACCAGAGCAAAAATATAAATATAAGTAAATATTTCACTTCCTCCAGTTGGGATCGAACAAACAACCAGTCGATTTTACAGTCACACTGCGCCTCTGCACCACGAGTGACCTTTTTTGTTGTTGAACACTCTTCATTAAATTGTAATTTAAAAATTCTTAATGAAAAAATCATTTTAGCAAAAGTTAAATATTCTTTATTTAGATTAGGGTTAAAACTGAGTGCCAGTTTGATTACGCTCTATTCTACACACGTTTTTTTTCTATTGACAGTAAGAAATCTACAAGCGTATTTTTAAACATTTTTAAAGTGTTATTCCACACTTAGGAAAGAAAAATACTTATTTAGAAAACATATAAAAATTTGAACGCAGCGGGACTCGAACCCGCGCCTCCTGGAAACCGACCAGGCATGGATAAGGAGAACGCATGGCTTAGTGGTCAGAGCGCCTGGTCGGTTTCCAGGAGGCGCGGGTTCGAGTCCCGCTGCGTTCAATTTTTTATACGTTTTCTAAATAAGTATTCTACAAGCGTATGTCACAAGGGAACATCACATAACACAATGTAATAGTAAAATTCGATCACAATTGCCTTTACCACCTATTCTATATAAGATCTATTTCTCTCTAATCCAGATTAAAGAAAAGTACTATATAGAAGCTGTTGATTACTAAAATATAATATCACATGTGTTACTTAATCATTGGATATGAAATATGATTTACAGTACTTATTATAGAGAGTAGAGGGGCACAAGAGTGTGACTGTAACGTGACGGTTGTGGATTCGATCCCCATTCAAAGAAATTAAATATTTATTAAAATGTATATTTCTATTTCTTCGTTCTGGTGTCGAGGCAAAGCGCGGTGTTAAGTTCTGCCACTTAACACGCAATGCTTCCAAAATTCGGCGGAAAGTTGGGAACGGAGTGTCTTAACACTAGGTTCCCTCTGCCTACCCTGCAGTGTGCGGGATACAGCGTGAAGCTGAAAAAAAAATATAGAGAGTAGGTACATAAAATTAACATGCAGCTCGAACTATTACAATGTGTTCAGTTCTTTCATTTAGATATGAACCAACTGCAAATTGACATAATAGATCACGGTAATTCGTCAATATGTGGGCCTTATCTGAACCAGACGAGACAGAAGTGTATATAACCTTGGTGCGTACTTCATTAAGTAACGTTAACTATGTGATAAGGTTGTAAGACAGTTAATAAGGCCTTTTCATGTCGCAACACCAACAAAGTCGTCTGCGACCTGAATTTAATAATGTAAATGTAAACATCACACATTTTCCTCCTCTTTGGAAATAATTGAAATTTATATATGTATTATTTTATTTATATTAATAATATTATATTTTACATTTCTATTCAATCAATCAAATAAAAATATTTGATTTTTTATCTATCTTAACTTATCTGTCATTTTTAAAATATATAGATAATAATATTTGTGGATTTAATAAAAAAATAAGGTGATACCGATAAATGACAGATAAAACAAGGGCAAATATATTTTTACGATATTTTTTTTAATGCAAAACAATATTTTATAATAGAACCTTTGCCAGATAGGCAACTACTAAATACACCGAACAAAAGATAAAAAAAATCCTCAAATTGGCATCAGCTTGGTATCATACCTCGCTGGCTTTTGGAGTAAAGAAGTTAATCTTCGTTATGTTAAATAAAAAAAATATTTAACATAACGAAGTTACTGTGGAAAACAAGTAAAACTTTTACATCTTCTTCTTCTGTGCCTTTTCTCTTTATTTGGGGTCGGCCCTCATATTTCGGCGCCAAGTAAGATGATCTTGAGTTGTCTCTATATTTAATTTTCCCCTCGTCAGATTTTTGGTGACGGTTGTCCACCACGTGGCCTGTGGTCTTCCTCTACCCTTTTGTGTCCGGGATAGCCAGGGCAGTTTTTACGGCGTTACATGCGTCCCTTCTCATCGCATGCCCGTACCATCTCAAGTAAAACATTTACATATTCTTTAATAATGACCGGAGTCTATTAACAGAAATATGCAACTTTGATGAAGAAAAATCTACTGTCGATGTGTCTAATTACCTTTAGGCATTTCGTTAAATAATTTAAACCCAAATTTTTCGTGTTAGTTCTTTTACATAAAGTTTTGGTGCCCAAACCATAGCATGCAAATGTTCAATGAATTTACGTCGGAAGCGCGTTGTGCGATCACATTCACTGAACCGCTACAAATGTGTTCATTGAGAGAAATCACACGCATTCGAGATGTAAATTTTCCCCTTTGATGTTCTAATCCAGTTGTATAAGTACATTTAATTTTATAACAACTCGCTGTGGCCCACGTATTTGGTTTATAATACTTCACATCAAAGCTTCAATTAACTAAGGTTAATAAAATAATTTCCTTACATAATATTTTTTCTATATAATCTATTAAATTGATAAATATGAAACGACAATTCATAGATGATGACTTAGCTCAAAATATTATCTTCATTATAACTAAACTACCAGATTTAATGGACCGATAAAGTCAATCACACCACAGACGATAATAACAGCGCTTAAATTAGGCAGCCGAATTATTTTAAAATTGACATTGACACATTTTTATGTTCCTTGTCAGCTTAAATAATTGTTAAATCACTTTAATATCGGCGATAATGGTGTGATCGGGACTGTGTTCTGATAAGTGGTCAGTGGATGATAGATTCATGTACGTATTTATACCTTTTTAAATAAGAATAAATAAGTCAGCTTCACGCTGTATCCCGCATACAGCAGGATAGGCAGAGGGAGCCTTGTGTTAAGGCTCCATTTTCCACTTTCTGCCGAATTCTGGAGGCATTGCCTGTTGAGTGGCAGAACTCAACGCCGCGCTTTGCTTCGACACCAGAGCGAAGAAACGGAATATAAATTTAAGTAACTATTTCATCTCCTCGAGTGGGGATCGAACCCACAACCAGTCTGTTTTACAGTCACACTTCGTGCCACTGCGCCACGACTGGCCTCAAAGAAGAAGAAGAAGGCCTAATTAAAGAAGCAAAAATGATAATAAGTAAAAGCAATGCAACGCCTAGAAGAAAAGGCGGTCTGTAAGTTCAGAGCGTAAATACGTGCGTGGCAAATTTCATTCACGTTACCGTCGAGTCGTGAAGCGTAATAGTGTAACAGAATTGTATAAGACCAGAATTTGCTATTAGTAATATTCTTATAAACCTAATATATTTTATTTAATCTAATCGCTTAGTTTATTTCACCTGTTTGATAGGTGGGTGTTTCCTTGCGATAAAATTGAAGTAATTTAAGAAACACATTCTAATGCACAGGTTTCTGTTTATTAAGCAACAATACCTTATAATAATTTGTATAAACCTATCACTTTCAACAAGTACTTGTACCTGAAAAATAATAGTATGCAATAATATTGTTTTGCCAAAATGAAATGTATCGATGGACATGCGATGGGGCAGACTGCGGCAGGCCATAGTGCGTGTAGAGTGCAGCGTGAAGCGTGAAGCGTGCAGCGTGCAGCGTGCAGCGTGCAGCGTGCAGCGTGCAGCGTGCAGCGTGGAACATGCAGCGTGCAGCGTGCAACATGCAGCGTGTAAGCCGCAGGGTGACCAGCGGTCGCGATCGACGGATGCCGGGTGCCATATTCGGTCAGTGCACACTGTTGTTTACCGACGCGGTATCGCGAG
>DWQW01012958.1:0-10515 GCA_018249695.1 Heliconius erato demophoon | reverse complement strand
ACGACGGTATATATAGTAGCATACACAGTTATATATATACATATATGTATATAACTTTTTTATATAGTTGATACTTAGACGTATAGATGGCGTTGATCCATGTTACCACTTTTGATGCCGAAGTTTGGTCTCTATTATAGTATATAGAATGTACTCTGTGACTTTGGCTAATAATTGTTAATTGCATTACTATTTAGTAATTACTTTACTACTATCATAGGTCCATAGACAACTATTTGACTATTGACTAAAATCTCTTAATATCGATATTTAGCAAGAAAATATCGATACATCATTGTTACCATATTAGAAAATAGTATGAATTAATATTATATAGTATTAATAGTTCGATCAAATTTATAGTTTATTTGTTGTTCGTTTTTTTATAAATTAAGTTCAAAATTTTTACCTGAACCTGGCTCTGTTTGTGAAAGTCTGCACTGCGTTATGGAATGTTGCTCGCCGTGCGTTTCTAAAATACCTATGTACGTGTATTCGCTATGAATTATTCAATATCAACGAGCCTCTTTTTCGAAAATGAATTTAATCCTGTTAGTTCTATTGGCTTTTATAGCGACACCGGGTGAGTAGGAAAAAGAGAATACTCTGTCACTGAAATTGCATTCACTACATGGCTTAAGAGGATGTCAACGGCGGCAGGCATCGCCTGCTGGACTCAAAACCTCGGCATGCAGCTGTCAATCTGGCTGGCAAGTTCTCTGTTCTAAGTAAATCTGCCGCGGTGTAACAACTTGCCTGGAGACAAATAAAGTTTATCCGAGGATGCTAACAGTCCTCAATCGCTGAACCTGGGCCGCACTGCCTGACCACCGCAGTCAAACCGTCAAACAAAATGTACTACACTGTAGCCTATAGCTCAACTGAGGAATGTAGCTTCCATACAAAACAAAAAAAAAGTAAATCTGATCAATTGTTCGAGAGATTTTATTGTTTTAACAAACACACTTTTCCGCTTTATTATATTAGTGTAGAAGTATAAATAAGAGGCTCTTGCATCTTTAATTGAAAGCTTTAAAGTCATTGTGATAAATTAAATTTCGAGGTTTTACAAAAATATCATGTGGTACTCAGTATTACTTATTTTTTTTATGAAACTTGTATAGTGTAATCTGTAATATTTTTGATTATCTGTACTTTGACATTTGCGAATGCGACGACTGTTAATGTTATCAAATAAATGTATTTTATTATTTCATTCTGTAATAAAGCACAGCATTTATTTTAGTTTAAAATAATTGATGTTCAAAATAAAAAAAACAAAATTGCTTTTCGAAATTTTATTAGTATTATAATTGTTACAAATGAGTGAAGAAAAGAACTCGGACGATGTATCACAAACAGAAACATCTAACTCAGAAAATACTAAAGAAAATGAACAGAAGGACAATAACGAAACTGGAAAATCTGATAAAGTTAAAAGTATATTCAATATATATTAATTTAAGTCACGAAATATGCAATAGTTATTCTATACGTAATATTATAATTAAAAATTTTATTCATTACGACGAACATTGTGGGTTCGATTCATATTCGGAGGAATTATTTTCGTTTCTTTGCTCTGGTAACAAAGAGACCACTGCGTTGAATTCCGCCATTCAACACGCGTGTCTCAAAAATGGAATAGTACATGGATAACGAAGTGCATACACAATAAGTCCCCTTTGCCCATGCATAATACGGTATGAAGTTTTAAAAAATCCAGAAGGGTAAATTTTATCAGATCTATTATTAGAAATATTTTTTATTTTTTAGTTGATATATTATTGAAAGCAACTGGCAATGCACCAATAATGAAGAAGAAAAAATGGGCTGTAGATGCGGAAAAACATATTGGTTGGATCATTGAGTTTGTTAAGAAATACTTAAAACTGGAGCCTGAAGAGAAATTAGTATGTTTTACATGTTATTTGATAATTATTATAATTTTAGGGAAAATACTGTCAAAATACTCCATATTAAAAACTTACACAAAAGAATGCATGTTGTTTTTACCAGAGTGAAAAATTGAAAACAATTCATTCTTTTGAATAAGTTTTGAGCCTATAACCAGTGCATTTACAGTCATATACTGTGCGGCTGCGCCATAACAGTCTTAAATATATTTATTTATCTCACTGACTCTAACTGACTGACTAGAAAGAGTGAAGCTTCCTTTTATTAATTGTTTGTTATATCTTATTTTCAGTTTTTATATGTAAATCAAACATTTGCTCCATCACCGGATCAGCTAATAAAGAATTTATATGAATGTTTTGGTACTGACGGTAAATTAGTTTTGCATTATTGTAAAAGCCAAGCGTGGGGTTGATTTATTATTAAAATGTCTAAACAAATTGATATATTTCGATGCCTGTTTGCTATTTTCTATAAATTTTAAAGTTTATTCTATCTTATTAAAAATATTTAATTTATGGGCATTTTAAAACAATTTTCCTAAGTTACAATAATTTACATAAATCAATTAATAATATGAAGGTGAAATTGGTATGAATCTTTGCAAGAATTATATTGTTGTTTAAATATAAAATGAAATTTTAAGATAATCGAGAGTATTAGTAAATATTACATCACCGATATATGCAAAAAATAATTTTTACTTGAGTTGGTTATGTTTGTTCCCAAGTCACTGTGTCAAACCAGTAAACTGATTTTGATAAATAATATGTTGTTTCTATGTTTATCTTGATGGCACATGTGTTATGGGATATATAAATTTAGTTTATGATATTGGTTTTTTTTTGTTTATAATTGACTTATTTCAATTATGACACATTACTCATTCATTTAATGATATATGAAAAGTGAAAATTTACCACCAAAGGCACCAAAATATGTTTAATATTTGCATTTTTTTCTTTTCCGAAGATTAGTAAGTCATCTATAAAACGCTAACCTTTTTATACTTATTTTTCCTAATCAATGTTTCTGGGTTCTGTATAATCATTTAAAAAGCTAAAAATTTATGTTTAATATTCATAAGTTTATGGGGATTAATTTCATATTTCTTTTATAATAATGATGATTTAACAATTGTACAAAATTTTTAGCTTTATGCAAAATATTGTAACTATTAAACAAGTTATTGGGCTAAAATATATAATTATTTTAGTTTTGCAATGTTAAAAATGTTATAATTTAAAAGCAAAACAGATAAACGCTAAAAATGCATGTAAAATTTGATTTCTTAAGCATTTTTTTTGTGATATTTAGTTTTTAAGTTATTCACTATAACTATAGAGTAAATGTAAATAAAAATCATTGAAGTTTTTAAATAAATATTTATTCAAGTATACACGGGCTGTTTTATTTCAAAATTTAATAAAAAACGTATTAAAAATATAAACAATAGTTTTATCGTTTTTTATCACCACTACCGTTAACAAAATCTTTGCTAGTAGTTCTTGTTGGTAGGTTATCTGGAAACAAAAAAATACTAACTTTAAAAATAAAAAAAAAAACTTTGAAAAGATCGTTCAAGTATCCCGCGTATGGCAGAGTAGGCAAAAGGAACCCAGTATCAAAGCACTTCGTTCTCTATAGACACTTAAATCTTTGGTTCTGTTCTAATTCAATACAAAGAGTCATTTTGAGACTCAACGCCGTGCTTCGTCTTGTTACCAGAGGGAGTAAATGAAAATAATTACATATACATTACTCCAAATGAGGATCGAATTTGAATCTACAATCATTGCTTCTTTATTACGTTGGCCTCTTATTAATTTGGTAATTTAGCAAATCATTATATTAAAGCAATAAAGTGAATCAATATTTTTTTTATATAACTTCACGCTGTATCCCGCATAAAGCATGGTAGGCAGAGGGAACCTAGTGCTAAGACAATGAACTAGTGGTCATTTTATATAAAAAAAAACATTTATTGATTCTGATAGAGAAACCTATCGTGGCACAGTGGCACGAAGTGTGACTATAAACAAATGAAATATGTCGAGGCAAAGCGCGGCGTTGAGTTCCGCCACTCAACACGCAATGGCTCCAGAACTCGGCGGAAAATGGGGAACGGAGTGTCTCAACACTAAGTTCCCTCTGCCTACCCTGCTGTGTGCGGGATATAGCGTGAAGCTGTTTTTTTTTAAATTTACCTGCAGGTCTACAGCATCTGTTGCCATTCAAAGATTTATTCGGCGTAGCTTTTTTAGATTTATCCGAATTATTCGATTTATCCGACCTCTTCGTGTCACATGGGCAGCAGGAATGTACGCTACTGCGTGATGTATCCATTGCCTCAATTTTTTCTGTCTATAATTATAATTAGTAGTATTAGTTATGAAATAAAAATATGAGGCCAGTCGAAACAAGCGTGTCACTTAACAGGCGATAGGTCGTGGGTTCGATTCCCACTCGGGGGAGGATTTTTAATATTTTTACTTCCTCACTCTAGAAAACCTTAAGAATTCTAAAAAAAATCTAATCGAAATCCGCTTCACGCTGTATCCCCCGCATAAAGCAGGGTAAGCAGAGGGAATCTAGTGTTAAGACAATCGTTCTCCATTTTCGGCCAAATTTTTCGAGGCAATGCGTGTTAAGTGGCGAAAATCAATGTCGGGCCTTTGTCTTCGTGTTAGAGCGGAGAAATGAAAATATTAAGAAAACATAATTCATCATTTTTTTTTATTCTAAAGAATTCTTATGAGTAACATCTTATTAATCGGTTCCGAAGTTCCTTCTGTCTCCCCTTCTAAGTGTGTGATTATAAATAAAAAAATAGTAAACAAAAAAGTATATTGAATTTAAGAGGAAATTTAAAGTTAAGTAAATTACCTTTGAAGGAGCCGCAGGTAATTTTACAGGTCTATCAACATTAATATTGTGCTTAGGTTTTTCTTCTAACTGTAGTTTAAGTTCCTCTTGCAATGTTTTAGGCGATTCCTTGCGTTGTGATGGCGGCTTTTCTTTTTGTAGATATATCTTTTTCAAATACAAGAACAAGATAAAGTAAGGAAATTTTATATTACTTATATTAAGGTAGCTATACAGTGTGGAAGTGTCAACATCACTTTAAATTAAACCACAGTTTTAACTACTCTATAAAAGCCGAATACAATTTTTTTTTCCCAAGAATGAAAAAGTTTTTTTTTTCAAACAAAATAAATAATAAAATTATTGTTGTAATATAAAACGCCATTTTTGTCATGAACGACGCACGGACACATAAACCTATCAAAGGGAAACCGCCGCATACGCCTCATTCCGAAATCGAGTCGTAGGTATTGGCGGCAAAGTTCAAAGTTGATTAACCTTTAGTAGTATGTGTTTAAGTTATTGGTATTTATGCGTAACTGCGTCACACGAAATACAGGTATGGATAAAAATCATAAAATGAAAAAAAAAACTCCTACGACGAGTTATCTTGATTAATTTCTTTAGGTATGGGTGTATAATATTTTACCCTATATGCTGTTCCCGTAAAAGGAGCGCTGACACTTCCACTCTGTATATTTTATTGATTCTCATGTAAAAATATTAAAAAAACGTAAACTAAAATTGAACGCAGTGTAATTTGAAAGCGCGTAAGCAAATTTTCAAAAAAGTTCAAAAGCTAGTATTTGAGTTTATATTTTTTTAAATAGGTAACTTTTTCTTGTAAAAAAAGAGATTATAGCGATAATATATATATTACAAAACTAACCTCAGGCACTTTCCACACAATAATAGTCCCGGCGGCGCAGCTGCTCACGACGTAGCGCGCGTCGGGACTGAACCTGCAGCACGTGACGGCGCCGGCGTGCCCCAGCCCCGTGTGAGTGTAGATACCCTCTTGGTACTTCCATAGCTTAGAGTAAATAAATTCAAAATAATAAATTATAATAATAATAATAATAATAACATTTTCACACTTCGCAAATATTTAAAATAGTTTCACGCTTTATAGCTGGATATACAGAGGTTTTTCATTATTTCGCGCTAGTAACAGGACAATGTGTTGACTGACCGCCATTCAACAGGCGTTGTCTCTAAATTTTAGCGGAAAGCGCGGAACGGAGTGTTTTAACACTGGGGTCGGATCCCTTCGGCGTGAAATTTAAAAAAATATATATATTTGACATCACACCGTATACAAAAATTATATGGAGAACAGAGTCACAAGACTAGGTTCTCTATACTTTATAATATAAAAGAATGCGTAAATATAATGACACTGAAACGTAATTATATTTTTGTTAACTTCACGCTATATCCCACGTAACAGAATAGGTTCCGTTCCCTAAACGACATTTCCGTTTTGAACTTTCTAGCGAATTCCCGTGGCATTGCGTGTTCACTGATGAGTGGTGGAACATAACCTGCTTGCCTCATATTAGAGCGATGAAATAAAAAAAAAATGTTTTATTGCCACGAGTGGCAATCGAACCCACGACCCAGCTTCACGACGGCCTCAATTGTTAAGGTACGCAAGTGAGAGAATTATTTATTGTATAGGTTATATATAAAATGTCTTGTACAAAATCGTTAGTGTTAGGACACTCCGTTCCTCACTTTCCGCGTCTTTTGGAGTTTGCATTGCGGAACTCAACGCCGCGCTTTGCCTCGACTAATTGGAAGTTGAATAACAACAAATATCCATTATATTTGTTGGTATTCAATTTCCAATTATTTACTGTGACTACCTATGTATAATGTTTGATATTGCTTGTGCTGGTTATACTTATATATCTGTCTATGGCACCGTAGCTCCTGAAAGAGGGAATCTAGTGGAATTGGTTTTTTTAAATCGAAGTCCTTATTGGATATGGATATATTGCATTATTAGTCTAAGAGCTACAAGCACTTTGCCCAGACGAAGTTGTGATGTTTCGGGTCGTGGTTTTTTTTTGTTTTTAACTTTCTTTGCTTCTTACCTTTACGCTCTGATCGTTGCCGCCAGTTACAAAGAGTTCTCCATCTTGTGTTATATGTAGGCCGTTGATGGCTCCCGCTTTGCTGGCTTCTAACTGAAAATAGCATTTTAGTAGGAAGTTAAGTATATATTACGAAATATTTATAAAAAGATAACCTAAAAAAAACACTTAAAAACCTTGCTATATCATCAGCGCTCGTACAGGAAAATTGCAGTTACAAGAATAAGTGAAATTCTCGTAATTGTTTTTCTTTTTTTGTAATGAATAGGGGTAAACGAACATATGAGTCATCTCAAGGTGATCACCGCCGCTTACGCCCTCGTGTAACACCAGAGGAGCTATACCGGCAAGATAGATATAGAATAAAGGTACCCATGTCGTAATGACCAACGCGTGGGAGGAAGTTCCTACGAAATTGCACAGTAGTGGAGTGGAGTGGCACATATACAGATAGTGAGAAGAAAACATAAAAAAGTAGAATAGTACCTCCCGCGCCAGGTTCCCGCTGGCCGCCTCCCAGTAGGCCACGCGGCGGTCGGTGCCGCCCGTGAGCAGCTGGCAGCCGCGCGGCTCGAAGCACACGCACATGAACAGCGTGTTGGCGTACATCACCTGGCGGCGCGACAGCGACCTGCGGGGGGCGACGATCTATTTATACTAAAAAAAAGTCCCAGTTTTTACAAAACTGGGACTTATACAGGGTGGAAGAGGCAGCGCTCCTTTTACGGAAACAGCATATAGGGTAAAATATTTCAAAGAAATTAATCAAGATGCCTCAACAGTTTGGACGTAGAGTTTTTTTTGATTTCACGATTTTTATCCATATCTGTATTTCTTGTGACGCGATTACGTATAGATCCCAATAACATAAACACTTACTACTACAAAAATACTACTAAAGGTTGAACAACTTTCAACTTTATCACCTATGCCTACGACTCGATTTCGAAATGAGGCGTGTGCGGCGGTGTTCCTTTGATAGGTTTATGTGTGCGTGCGTCATCCTTACAAATGGCGTTTTATTTTAAAATGACAATTTTATTATTTATTTTGTTTGAAAAAATAACTTTAACATTTTTGGAAATTTATTTTTTTCTGATTTATATTAGGCTTTTATAGAGTAGTTAAAACTGTGGTTTCATTTAAAGTGGTGCACTTCCACCCTGTATTTTTATTGTTTTATCCCCTCCGTCTCGGGTATTATGTGAACTAAACGAAAACAACAGTTGCTAAATTATGTTTTTATTCTTTCTATTTTCCTGTTAAGCAATATCAGACTCTGTCGATAGCATCCTCTTAACGTAAGAAAAAGTTAAGCTAGAATTGAGCTTTACTTATTCTTCGAGACAGACAAAATATTTTAATATACAAAAGACAAAAGAACACATTACCAGCATTTCGTAATGGGTCTGTGCTGGACTGTATACACAATAACTCTACATACATTTTTTTTTTTAATTTCGGGCTATAAGAAGATAAAAACTAACGTAGAATATTGTAAATATATCCCAATAGTCATATTCTCTTCAATCAGGACAACTAATATAAAAATGAGAAAAAAAGGACAATAAACTGTCACACAACATTATATTCACATCAGAAAAGCACTTCATCGACCACACAACACACAACATCTCGAAAATATAACCAGACCACAGAACCAGAGTGTCTCACCACTAGGTTCCCAAGTTCCTTCTGGCTACCCTGCTATATGTGGGATACAGCGGGAACCTAAAACCTTAACAATACTTACACCAAATCCCATATAATACACGAGCCGTCGGTGCCAGCGCTGACCGCCTCCGTGTCGTTCGGCGACACCTGTATAGCTGAAACTGGACTTTTGTGTTCTTTGAGTACTTTCTTCAAACTTTGACATTCTGGCTTTATATCCCACAAGCGTACCTGTAAAATTAATAAAAAAAATATAATTTATAAGGGTGGGTGTCGATTGCTACTAGTTTTATTTTATTAAAATACTGAATACATTTTTTATGATATGAATTTGAATTTTAAATTAGGATATGTTTAAATTTGGTAGCAGAGCCCCCGTCATCATAGCGCAGTGATAAAGACGATGTGGCCTGTTGTAAACGTGAGGCTCGTGGATTCAATTCTCATTCGGAAGAAGAAATTATTTTCATTTCCTCGCTCTACAAGTCAAAACGCGGCGTTGAGTTCCACCACAGCATGCATTGTCTCGAAAATTACTCAAAAAATTATGAACTTAGTATCTTAAATTAGGTGTCCTCTGCCTACTCTGCTATATGTACCTATATAGGTACTATATAGGAACTATAGCTACCTATATAGGTACTATAGATACCTTTATACCTACTTGGGATACAATGAGAAGCTATAAAAATATTTTTAAACACCAATAAAAGATAATATAGCCAAATAACTGAACAGCACCTGTCCTTCGCATCCACCGGATATGAGCGTGCGACCATCTTGAGTCATATCTAGCGCGGAAGTCCCTTTGTTATGTGTATTATAGATACAGTATATTAACCTTCCAGTTAGCGGTGTGAATGCTCGAATGTTACCATCATTCCAGGCTAAAATGAAAAAAAATGTTTTTTTTTAGCTTCACGCCGTATCACGCGCAGCAGCAATAGAAGAGTAGGCAGAGGGAACCCGGGAACCTGTTGTTAAGATACTTCATTTCCATTAAGTCTCTTCCGTTTTCCACTTTTGCCCAATTATCCAATTATAGTCATTGCATGCAGAGTACTAGAGTTTGCCTCGTTACTAGAGGGAAGAAATGAAAGTATTAAATATTTTATTTCCTCGAGGGGAAATCGATTATTGAACCCACAACCTGCCACATTTGCAGTCGCACGCTTGTTCCCCTGCGCCACGACCTTAAATAATAAAGAAAATTTTGAGAAACAAATAAGTGTGCTTTTTACAAAATAGAGGCTTACAATATTTCATGCATAGCAGGATAGACTCAGGGAACCTAATGTTAAGACAATCGGTTTACGACAAGAATTGGCCAAAAGCGAGAAAATAAAAATAATTTAAATATAATCATTCTCTAGAGTTGGAATCGAATCCACAGCTTTCGCCTTTCGCCTTCAGTTAAGACGCCATCCTACAGCGCCAAGATTGCCTTAATTTTTTCATTAGCCCACAAAATCCATATATTTTTTTGTAAAAAAAAATAGCCCAAATTTAATTTTTTATTTATTTATTTATGTATCACACAAGAAAGAAAGTACAGAAAACATACAAAAACAGAAAGAATGTGTACAACGGATAACTTATCTCTAATAGAGATCTCTACCAGAAACCCTTGAATGTAGGAGATGTTAAGAGAAACGATTCGGATGCGGTATTTAAATATTACAGTAATAATAAAAATAATAAAATTTACTTAATTTTTTTTTTTTTTCAATTTTCTTAATATAATATGATTTTTATTTTTTTTATTTTTTTATTTTATTACACGAACACTCACCAGTGACAATAGACTTGCCATCGGCAGAAAACAAGACCGCTGAACAGGTGAAGTTGGGCACGACTACGCGCAGCAGCTCGCGCGCGGAGGCGGCGCACCACACGCGCACGTCGCCCGCGCCCGCCGTCGCGAACACGCCCGACATACCCCTACGTACATATATCAAAT
>DWQW01012957.1:0-10515 GCA_018249695.1 Heliconius erato demophoon | reverse complement strand
CGCGGCGTTGAGTTCTGCCACTCAACACGCAATGCCTCCAGAATTCGGCAGAAAGTGGGGAACGGAGTGTCTTAACACTAGGTTCCCTCTGCCTACCCTGTTGTGTGCGGGACACAGCGTGAAGCTAATTTAATTTTTATTTTTTTTATATTGTAAGAAATATAGCTATTGGAAGTGAATAAGTGTCTCAATATCTACTCTTTGCGTTATAATATATTATTAATTCACATTGTTTTCTCCATCTCTTCGCTTTTTCGGTAATGATAATAGGGTAAAATAAATATTTAATACTTTTAAATATTTAATTTACGTTGATAATATTAATACTATAGGTGGTTTTGTTTCATTCTTATTATTTATTTTCTTTGGTTACGTTGACTTATTATTTGTTGTTAATTTTAAGTAGTAAAGTATTTTTTTGTTAAGTGAACACTCCCCGTTCTCCACTTTCCGTCGCTTTTTCGAAGCTTTGCGTGTAGAGTGACGGAGCTTAACGCCGGGCTTTTGCCTCGTTGCCAAAGCGGAAAAATTAAAATATTAATAAATAATTTGTTCGAGTTGAGATCGAACTTACAGCCGTCGCGTTACAGTCGACTGCCATTGCGCCACGACGGCCTCAAGCAGTGGTGGGTGGGACGGTGTAGGGACGGGTATTCTTAATAAAAACGACAAAAGTGTCTCGACTCTATGTTCCCAAACGTTTTTCTCTCTGTACAGGTTTGCACGATCGGCGTGCTGGCGAACGCCATGAACGTGGCGGTGCTGACGAGGCGCGACATGGCCGCGGCGCCGATCAATCGCCTACTGAAGTGGCTAGCGGTCGCTGATGTGTTCGTTATGCTAGAATACGTGCCCTTCGCCATATATAAATATTTGGTAAGTCAGCAATTTTGTATTTTTTTTGTTTTAGCTTCACGCTGTGTATATCAGGGTAGCCAATAGAAACTTACTGGGAATCTAGTGTTAAGACATTTCCATTATCCACTTTCCGCTGAAATCTGGAGGCATTGCATTATGAGTGGTGGAACTCAAAGATGCGCTTTACTCCGATACCAGAACAAGGAAATAATAATTATTATTTCGCCTTCTCGAGTGGCGATCGAACCCACAACCCGTTGCGTTTCCATTCAAACGTTTGTGTATTTGTGGCACGACTGAGCTCAACTTGAGAAATCTGCATAATTTTTTCTATGGCCAAAAAAATAAAGATTTGAAGCAGTTAGTTTACTTCTTCAAATCTGATGAGTGATTCTGTATTGCTGTCCACCTATAACTATTTTATTTTTACTAATTTTCTATGTCTGTTTAAATAAATAAGAGGCAGTAGTGATGCAGTAGTAAACTTAGTAGTAGCACGTAACTGGAAACGCGGTTGTGGGTTCGACTCTTACTCGAGAAATTAAATATTTTCGTTTCTTCGTTTTGGTAACCACTGGGTTAACTTGAGTTCCTCTACTCAACACTCAATGTCTCGAAAATTCAGTGAAAATTGGGAAACGGAATGTCCTAACAAGAGGTTCTCTCTGCCTACTCTGCTATATTCGTGAAAAAACTAAAGAATATTTTAGAAAGATTTTTACTGGTTTCAGACTTAGGTGGCACGTCAAATATAAAAAAAAGTTTGGTTCTTAATATTATATTCTCTTAAGCCTTTTCAAATTTGAATAGACATCTTTTAAAAAGTTTAATTGCTCGGCGACAGCCAACTTAACCTTAATCAGGCGTACATTTTTCAACTTTTTATGAGGTTGGACGAAATCAATTGATTTCATTAATTACTGAGGGTATTGGGTGTCCCTTAAGTTCGAACAAATTTAACCACTCTTCTAGATCTTAAGAAAGAAATTTATTTTATAATATAATTTAAGTTAATTAATTATATTACGTCACTGCGAGTAGCTTCCAAATAAAATTAATCAAAAAGCTATAAATATGGAATATTCTGTCATTTTTTAAATAAATAAGAGTTTTACTTGTGAACCATATTATTGGCCTTACGTTGACTGATATAGAAGGCAAATATTATATGAAAAACATGAATATGAACTCTGTTTGCATAATAATATTCTATACATGTAATATTTACGAATAGTGTTTGAGGACTAAAATAAAGGTAATGCCTGATTTAAGAAGAAATATTGTCAAACATATATATGTCAGCTTCCCGATGTATCCCGCACACAGCATCCTGGGATCCTAGTGTTAAGGCACTCCGTTCCCCTTTTTTTCGCCGAGTTCTGGAAGGCATTGCGTGTTGAGTGGCGGAACTCAACGCCGCAAAAAAAAGGCTTAAATTTTGAACACGACTTACATTAGTTATAAAATTAATAATTCAGCTTAAAGCTGTATCCTGCACACAACAAAGATAGAAGAGGGAATATATTGTAAAGACGTGTCTTATTTTACGCCGAATTCGGGAGGTATGGCGTATTGAGTGTTGGAAATCAATGCCACGATTTGCCTCGACACTAAACTTAAATATTTCATTTCTTCGAGTGAAAGGAAATCGAACCCACAACCTGTCGCTCATACAGTCATACATAGTTATTTAAGAGAATTTAAGTAATATTAATTATGCTTCACATCGCAAATATGTTCATCTGGTTGTTCCAATTCGGTAGTTAAACATTTGAAGATTGAAAATGAATTAATTACACGAACACTGTTTGTGGAGAATGTATAATATATTGTAACATGAAAGTAAATACATTTTGTCTCGAAAGATAAATTAAATTCTAAAATGTCTGACAGTCCATGAATTATAAATTATGGAATTTGGAATTTATTCAATTTGAGACATTGACACATTTGATATGCATTATTGCGATTTATGTATAAATCTAACCCTACTTTAATAGCTTTATAACCATATACATGTATGTAATCTAAAATGGTTTAATGTGTGGAATGTGTAACATATAAATCTAAATAGTTTTAACTGTATTACAGTTGTTAAACCGACTGGTTGTGGGTTCGATCATCACTCGGGGAGATGAAATATTTACTTAAATTTATATTTCAATTTCTTCGCTCTGGTGTCGAGGCAAAGAAACCGGCAGAGTGGAGAATGGAGTGTCTTAACACTAGGTTTCCTCTACCTACCATGCTGTGTGCGGGATACAGCGTGAAGCTGATTTATTAAAAATAAATGAGCTTCACGCTGTAATATAATTTTATTTGTATTACAGTTTTCTTTTATAATAATATTATATGCGGCATTATTGAGTAATTTTTATGTAAAGAAAATTATAAATTGTTGTAGGTGTTACCTGAGAAGTTGGACTTCCCATATTCCTGGGCTATGTATTTGCTATTTCACATGCATTTTGCCCAAATACTACACACAGCGTCGATCTGTCTCACACTGTCGTTGGCGATATGGAGATACGTGGCAATAAAGTGAGTACACCCTATTTTATTGACCTTTTACATCTCCTAGTAACTCGTAGTAAAAGAATATAAAAATGATGAACGTGGCCGTCGTGGCGCAGTGACACAAGCATGTCGTTGTAAACGTGACGGTTGTGGGTTCGATTTCCACTCGTGGGAATGAATAATTGTTTATTAATATTTATATTTTTTCACTCTGGTTCTTCGTCTTCGTAAAAAAACGCAATGCTTTGGAAATTCGGCGGAAATTGAGGACTGGAGTGTCTTATGGGTTCCCTACGCCTCCCTTGCTATACGCGGGATACAGCGTGAAGCTGATAAAAAACTCATTCATACCACGAATTATACATTTTGTAGAAAAGTCCTTCGAGGAATTTCAATTTCTTTCGAAAACAATTTCTTTACTGTGTCAACGTAAATTTTAATTTAACTTTATCACGTGGATCGACTTAAAGAGGTTTCTTTTCTTTCTTTGTTTTAGGTACTCAGACAGAAGTCACATTTTATGTACGGAGAGGCGATGTAGCATAGCTATACTGAGTAGTTTCATCTTGCCTCCTATCCTATGCATTCCTACTTTTATGGTAAGTAAAATCGACATGCCATTGTTAGTAAGTACGTCAAAATTACTGGTTCAGTATGTTGCTTAAACATTTTGACATCATTGGTATTATTTTTAACATTTTTAAAGTGTTATACCACACTTAGGAAAGAAAAATACTTATTTTTAAAACGTATAAAAATAAGTACCTATTTATCATTAATATTAATTTTATTGAGAAAAATCTTAATTTTTATAAAGCAATATTATAGTAATCGCGGCAAGCAAATTTAAAAATATATATTATAATTAATTACGAATAATGATTATGAATGAAAAATAAGCATTTTCACAAGTTCACTACTATTTGTAATCTAATATTATTATATTACATTTTCAGCTATTTTTTTTATTACATTTTTTCCAAAGTTACGTTTTAATTGCGCATCCTATTATAAAATCAAATGTTGAAAGTCAAGGCCGCACATTCCCATGCAAATTGCATTATTCACAATGATATGAAATATTCAAATTTCCATACAATACGTATTATCATCAAGTTGTCTTTCCGCAGGTATTCGATATACACACAAAGAACCTTACAGAGACGAGCGACAAGCCCGCGGTGGCGTACCACGTGGACTCTGACAGTCAGGGTACCTTATACCAAGTTAATTTTTGGGTTCACGCTGTTCTAATAAAACTGTTGCCGTGCTTGATTTTGACTGTCATAAGTTGGTGGCTGATAAGAGCCTTATACAGCGCTAATCAGCATCAGAAAAATCTGCGCAACTATAGCTCGTGTCCAGCCGCTGAGAAAATGGTGAAACGCCAGCACAAAGCTGACAAGAGAACTGACAGAACAACAAAAATGTTGTTAGCAGTTTGGTTGCTTTTCCTGTTAACCGAATTACCCCAGGGGATATTGGGATTACTTAGCGGCGTCTTAGGGTGGTGTTTCTTCGTGAGGTGCTATAATTTGCTGGGTGACATGATGGATCTGCTGGCTCTAGTCAATGGAGCTATAAACTTCATCCTGTACTGCTCGATGTCTCGACAGTTCCGTCAAACCTTCAGGCAGCTGGTGCTGCAGAGGCGTTTCGCACGTTTTTTGCCACCGACCGCTTCCCACTCGGACTCTCACAACCAGAACACGTACGTAACTTTGTTTATATTAGTTTGGACATGCTTTTGTTTTATTATCGAGGCCATTGTTACTAATGTAATTTTCATTCGCACTATAACTTTGTATATATGTAGTCTATAATTTATTAATAATATGATATAATTGATATTAATAGATTTTTTCTATTAAGTATATTTATTTTATTTAATATTTAATATAGTAATAATTTTTTCGTATTAAAATAAAAAAGAAAGCATGAAATTATTTTGTCCCAACAGGTGCACAGAAAAGATTAAAAGATAACTACAGCAGAGCTTCAATAAAACTTGAATTTTACGTAAGTTGAATTGGTTGTAGCACACCATCACTGTTCTATTTCTGTGTTGTTTGTAATTTTGCGTTTAAATATTATAAATAGACTCATTTAATTCAAAATTATTGCGTAAAAATAATACACTTATTAATTTAGAACATCTTTTTATATTTTTTATTTTATATGGAGATTAAGGCTGGTCTTCAGTTTTAGCTATTTAATGGATACTTAAAATTTTACCTATTAAAATCAAAGTAATGCTTATATTTTATACTATCATTGTAAAATGTGTATATTATATCTTTGCGTAACTGCGTCACACGAAATACAGGTATGGATAAACATCATGAAATTAAAAAAAATATATACGTCTAAAATGTTCAGGTATCTTGATTAATTTCTTTACGTATGGGCTTAAAATATTTTACCCTATATGCTGTTCCTGTAAAAGGAGCGCTGTCGCTTCCATCCTGTATTAGTATAGATTGCTATACATATTGTACATATGTTTGCAGATCATCTCATACCTTGAGTTGATTCAAATGACGATAACTTATTTTTAATGAACCGGTTTTGATGAAACCGACTGTAATTTTTTTGCTGAGTTAAAGGAAAGAAATTGGTGAACGTTTCAAGTAAATCGGTTCAATACTTTTGGTGATAAGCATGATTATACATACAGACGGACAAAAAAATAAAGAATTTTTTTTACTTTCTATTATTCTTTTTAAGTGTAATAAATAGACAGTATTTATTTCAGTCAATAATACTTAATGTACAGACAAAATATATTTAACAAATGTTTGATCCACCCATATACTCTACATATTAAAATAAAAATATAAAGCTAATACTCATACATTACATATTAAAATTTCATATAAATATTACAAACACGGCGGGATTTAAATGCGTGCCGTTTCGAAGACAGGTTCAAGTGTACTTAAATAGATGAGCTGTATGTTTACTGTATGCTGACTAATTGACTGGTTTTATTTTAATTTATATTTTCGAAATTAAAATATATTTATTATCGATTACATCGATATCTTAATTCGCAAATCATCTAGCTCTATCTGTGACAACTGTACAAGATGCACGTAAAACGATGGTTTTTTTTCACATGCTTCTTATAAAAAAAACGTTGATAGATAATATATTTATACTGTACTGTACTGTATATTAAAGATAGACAGACAGATACATATTTTTTTTAAATTAGTGGTCTGCGAAACATAACCAGGGGAAGCCCATGTCCAGCATTGGACCCGAATTGGCTGATTGGATTGATTAATTGAAAACATAACATGACTCTTTCCGCGTCCCTTATAACATTTATACGGATGGAGTTGTTTTAGCTGGTTTCCAAATTAAAATATCGATATATAGTGTTGTAATTAACTCTTTTAAAAATATTTAAGTAGGTCTTGTAATAACAAGACCTACTTTACAAGTACTAGTGATTCAGTATATTTTGTTTTGTATTTATCATGTAATGTAACATCATGGACTTGAATTAGCTGGTTTGCGAATGAAAATATCGATATATAGTGTTGTAATTAACTCTTTTAAATATTACAAGAGCTACTTTACAAGTACTAGTGATTCAGTATATTTCGTTTTCGTATTTATAACATCATGTCTTCGTTCTTCTCATATGCGAAGTCAATATGAAAGCGATGAAATAGTTATGCAAAGTTATGAGATTCCCTCTGATATATGAAGATTCTTCCTCTGCGTCACTGTTACCTAATAATATATTTATGTATATTTTCAATAGTTTATATTGAAAATAATTTAACTTATATTTTGGTATCCTTATTTAGTAATCATGTTTCTCTGATAGGATTGTGATTTAGTTTCTAGATAGCCGTAGGTTCGTCCTCATTCTATAAATGTAGCGCCTAGTATTAAAAGTAATAGAAATTTTTATTTTTAAGAAATGCAGTGCTGAATTCGGCCACTGAACACTCTTATGTCCGCCCTAGGTAATGTGAAAATATACGTATATGATGATGATATTATATGATGAATCTATCTAAACTAATATAATGCAATGTTACTAAATTGTAATAAAATGTTATATAAATATTTACATTTCATTGTAAGAACTTGTGTTTAGCACAAATATTGTAATGATGATCGTGAAATAATTATTAAATCATGATGTCTTTCAGATTTTTCTTTTAGTTAGAACTAGTGTAAAACTGTGATCAAGTTGATAAAGAAGATATATTAAAAACATTATATTGAGAAAAATAACGTTTACAGAGATGTGACTGTAAACGCGACTAGTCGTGGGTTCGATTCCCACTCGAGGAAATAAAATATATTTTTTTATCCTTTTGATATCTGGTAAAATCACAGCTTTTGAATTCCGCCACCACGCCAAAATAAAGAATGTATTTTTATTTATTTGCATATTTCATAGCATCATAAAAAAACGTTATAAAAATCTCACTAATGTTATTAAGCTTATAATGGATATCGATAAATATTTGTTCTCTTTTATTTGTATTCATTGTTATTAAGAAATTTCTAAAGATGCTGAGATTATAAAGAGCTAAGTTCTTTTATTAAAAACGTCTCTATCTACTGAAACGTTTGGATAAATTAAATTGTTCAAAGAAATGTTGCGCCAAAGTATTGTCGTGTAATAATTAATATAACGCTAACGGCCGTTAAAAGCAAAATTCAACACAAGGATTCTCCAGAGATATATTTCAATTTACAAAAAACTCTTAATAAATACAACAAGACGAGGCCACACCACAGTCGGACGCCGTTTCTTAACATTTTTTATACGACTACTTGTTTACAGTTCAATTTGGCTCTCTTAAAAATCGTAAACTCTGCCCATTCTCGACGTTTTGTCGCAAATAAAATTAACACAAACTGTGACATAGTTCTGCGTAAATTATTTGCTGCCGCTTTATTGTGGAGGCTTTGCGTGTTGAGTAGCGGAACTCAACGCCGCGCTTTTTCTCGACACTAGAGCGAAGTGTTGAAAATATTAAATATTTCATTTCTGCTATTGGGAATCCAACTCACTTGTATCGTTTACAGACGCGCTGTGCCCCTACAGCCTTGGCTGGCTTCAAATATATTTTGTAATTACATATACCAGAACATTCTCGGTGTATCTATTTAAAATACGTCATTCACAGGGTATAAGTCACGCTGTTGTTTATTTTTGGAATATCAAAAATTATTTATTACTGATACATCGTACTTAATAATATAATGTGAATGTAAGTTGGTTTGTTACGCTTACACTCCAAAACTACTCAACCGATTAACTTAACTTTGTACAAGTATTATTACAGATATTAATTAGAAAGAAATAGGATACTTTATTATTAAATAAAATATTTTTAAATCCTTTGGCTATAATGTAAAAATAAGTTTAAGCTTAATGCTTATCTTAATTATCTATATTTCGCATATTTGTAACCAATCTAATATGTTACCAGAATTGAAGCAACCAACGTTAGTTTTCATATTGTCGTAAGTAAATATATTTTTAACATTTTTAAAGTGTTATTCCACACTTAGGACTCGAATCCGCACCTCCAGGAAACCGATTTCCAGTTTTAAAATTTTATACGTTTTCTGAATAAGTATAAATATACTTAGATTTTTTTTTACATTTTTAAAGTGTTATTTCACACATAGGATTCTTAGTAAGTATTTTACTTTGAAATTACTATTTTCCTGTCAATAAAAACAAATAATATGACAAAATTTCATACTTACACACACAATCTTTATGTTACTACCTAATTATTGTGTTCACAAAAAACTTAATTTGTGAGAAATACATTAGTTTGATATATAATCGAAAAAAAATGATAATTTTGAAGAAAATTTGGTGATAATTACTTAGAATTACCATTTGGCAAGAGAGAATAAAGTAACAAGCGTATAAAATTTTTGACATACCTCGATGAGGCTTTGTGGTCAGAGCGCTTGGACAGTTTCTAAGAGGCGGGTTCAAATCCTGTTATGTTAAATTTTTATACGTTTCTAAAAAAAATAATAATGTGAGATTGTAAAATAATATATAAAAACTCATTTGTGGTTTTCAAATAACAACCTGTGAGCTAAATGACCTAACAACAACTAAGTTTGCCGTAATCATAAATGTTAAAGGAATTATATTTCCGTTGAGTTCCGCCACTCAACATACAAATACCTCCAAAATTTGGCTGTTAATGGGGAAGTGTCATAATGGAATTGGTGTGTCTTAACACGACCCTGCTATGTGCGGGATACAGCGTGAACCTAAAAAAATTACAAGACATGTTCATACATCATAATGCAGCTAAGAATAATCAATCAGATCGGAAAAAAAATATGATATTTTATATATTTTTTTAAATATTATATGCTATTATTGCTAGAACTATGAAATATTCATGAAGCGGTCCTCGTAATTGTAACATGTTGCCGTATATAGCTCTACCCATCTATCACAATCTAACTGAATGAAGGGAAGGTCTTCTCCCTACCCTCCTTACTCATCTTTCTCGTGAATGGCCCCTTTGTTGCATGTCAAAATATTCTACATATAATAATAAAAGTAACTTGATCTTTAAAGGTTTTGGCAACTTTGCGAAATTTCCTCAATGAATGAGGGTTCTGGAAGTTCCCATCCCTTGCTATTTATTATCAAGTTCCATAAAAGTTACTAAGGCTTTGACTTTTACAGCCAATTGTTATATATACGATATTACAATCTTATTATTTTAATAGCGGGTTTGGTTAAATGCATTAAGGAGGGAATATTTTTAATAAGATTTATGTATCTACATAGTTCATACTATTCTGTAGTTGGTATTTATTATTTTACTAGCGACCCGCTCGCGGCTTCGCCCGCTTAACTACGGAATTATTCATGTAATGTACCTATGTTTGCAAAACACTTAAGATTACTAATGTGAAAATTATTTTAACCTTAATTTAACCCGCATTTTCGTAGTTCCAATAAGGATGTTTCAATTGTTTGAAAAAACTCTCTTAAACAAATGACACAAACAATAGAAAACTTTAACGAAAGAAATTATAAACAACAGACTACCTACTATTCTCTTACCCAAAAATACTTAAACGAAAGATGTAACCAACTATGTCGCGTTGAAATAC